>CAJUXJ010002045.1:0-33658 GCA_910589775.1 Avena eriantha
TTAGAGACCGCACATGGATCCGCCAGTGTCATTGCATGTGTGGTCTTTTTACTAACAACAACAGGAGTCATTGAATGTGTGTTCTTTTCACACACCACATATGGATCCACCATGTTTATTGAATGTGTGTTCTCTTCAGAGACCACACATGGATCCACCAGTGTCATTGCATGTGTGCTCTTTTTACTAACAACAACTAGAGTCATTGCATGTGCGTTCTTTTCACCATACCACATATGGATCCACTAGTGTCATTGAATGTGTGTTCTCTTCAGAGACCACACATGGATCCACCGGTGTCAGTTGCATGTGTGTTCTTTTTACTAACAACAACTAGAGTCATTGCATGTGTGTTCTTTTCACATACCTCATATGGATCCACTAGTGTCATTGCAATGTGTATTCTCTTCAGAGACCACACATGGATGAACCAGTGTCATTGCATGTGTGTTCTTTTTACTAACAATAATTGGAGTCATTGCATGTGTACTGTTTTCACATACCACATATGGATCCACCAGGTAATTGAAATGGTGTTCTCTTCAGAGACCACACATGGATCCACCGGTGTCATTGCGTGTGTGTTCTTTTTACTAACAACAACTGGAGTCATTGCATGTGTGTTCTTTTCACATACCACATATGGATCGACCAGTGTCATTGCATGTGTTGTTCTTTTTACTAACATCAGCTGCAGTCATTGCATGTGTGTTCTTTTCACATACCACATATGGATCCACCAGTGTCATTGAAATGTGTGTTCTCTTTAGAGACCGCACATGGATCCGCTAGTGTCATTGCATGTGTGGTATTTTTACTAACAAGAACTAGAGTCATTGCATGTGTGTTCTTTTCACATACCACATATGCATCCACCAGTGTTATTGAAATGTGTGTTCTCTTCAGAGACCACACATGGATCCACAAGTGCATTGCATGTGTGCTCTTTTTACTAACAACAATTGGAGTCATTTCATGACTATTCTTTTCACATACCACATATGGATCCACCAGTGTCATTGAAATGTGTGTTCTTGTCATTAACTACAGCCAGAGTCATTGCATGTGTGTTCTCTTCAGAGACCACACATGGATCCACCAGTGGCATTGCATGTGTGTTCTTTTTACTAAAAATAACTGGAGTCATTGCATGTGTGTTCTTTTCACATACCACATATGGATCCACCAGTGTTATTGAAATTTGTGTTCTCTTCAGAGACCACACATGGATCCACTAGTGTCATTGCATGTGTGATCTTTTTACTAACGACAAATGGAGTCATTGCATGTGTGTTCTTTTCACATACCACATATGGATCCAATAGTGTCATTGAAATGTGTGTTCTCTTTAGAGACCACACATGGATCTACCGGTGTCATTGCATGTGTGTTATTTTTACTAACAACAACTGCAGTAATTGCATGTGTGTTCTTTTCACATACCACATATGGATCCACTTGTGTCATTGCAATGTTTGTTCTCTTCAGACACCACACATGGATCCACCAGTGTCATTGCATGTGTGTTCTTTTCACATACCACATATGGATCCACCAGTGTCATTGAAATGTGTATTCTCTTCAGAGACGACACATGGATCCACCAGTGTCATTGCATGTGTGTTCTTTTTACTAACAACAGCTGCAGTCATTGCATGTGTGTTCTTTTCACATACCACATATGGATCCACCAGTGTCATTGAAATGTGTGTTCTCTTTAGAGACCGCACATGGATCCGCCAGTGTCATTGCATGTGTGGTCTTTTTACTAACAACAACAGGAGTCATTGAATGTGTGTTCTTTTCACACACCACATATGGATCCACCAGTGTTATTGAAATGTGTGTTCTCTTCAGAGACCACACATGGATCCACCAGTGTCATTGCATGTGTGCTCTTTTTACTAACAACAACTAGAGTCATTGCATGTGCGTTCTTTTCACATACCACATATGGATCCACTAGTGTCATTGAAATGTGTGTTCTCTTCAGAGACCACACATGGATCCAGCCGGTGTCATTGCATGTGTGTTCTTTTTACTAACAACAACTAGAGTCATTGCATGTGTGTTCTTTTCACATACCTCATATGGATCCACTAGTGTCATTGCAATGTGTATTCTCTTCAGAGACCACACATGGATGAACCAGTGTCATTGCATGTGTGTTCTTTTTACTAACAATAATTGGAGTCATTGCATGTGTACTCTTTTCACATACCACATATGGATCCACCAGTGTCATTGAAATGTGTGTTCTCTTCAGAGACCACACATGGATCCACCGGTGTCATTGCGTGTGTGTTCTTTTTACTAACAACAACTGGAGTCATTGCATGTGTGTTCTTTTCACATACCACATATGGATCGACCAGTGTCATTGCATGTGTGTTCTTTTTACTAACATCAGCTGCAGTCATTGCATGTGTGTTCTTTTCACATACCACATATGGATCCACCATTGTCATTGAAATGTGTGTTCTCTTTAGAGACCGCACATGGATCCGCTAGTGTCATTGCATGTGTGGTATTTTTACTAACAAGAACTAGAGTCATTGCATGTGTGTTCTTTTCACATACCACATATGCATCCACCAGTGTTATTGAAATGTGTGTTCTCTTCAGAGACCACACATGGATCCACAAGTGCATTGCATGTGTGCTCTTTTTACTAACAACAATTGGAGTCATTTCATGACTATTCTTTTCACATACCACATATGGATCCACCAGTGTCATTGAAATGTGTGTTCTTGTCATTAACTACAGCCAGAGTCATTGCATGTGTGTTCTCTTCAGAGACCACACATGGATCCACCAGTGGCATTGCATGTGTGTTCTTTTTACTAAAAATAACTGGAGTCATTGCATGTGTGTTCTTTTCACATACCACATATGGATCCACCAGTGTTATTGAAATTTGTGTTCTCTTCAGAGACCACACATGGATCCACTAGTGTCATTGCATGTGTGATCTTTTTACTAACGACAAATGGAGTCATTGCATGTGTGTTCTTTTCACATACCACATATGGATCCAATAGTGTCATTGAAATGTGTGTTCTCTTTAGAGACCACACATGGATCTACCGGTGTCATTGCATGTGTGTTATTTTTACTAACAACAACTGCAGTAATTGCATGTGTGTTCTTTTCACATACCACATATGGATCCACTTGTGTCATTGCAATGTTTGTTCTCTTCAGACACCACATATGGATCCACCAGTGTCATTGCATGTGTGTTCTTTTCACATACCACATATGGATCCACCAGTGTCATTGAAATGTGTATTCTCTTCAGAGACGACACATGGATCCACCAGTGTCATTGCATGTGTGTTCTTTTTACTAACAACAGCTGCAGTCATTGCATGTGTGTTCTTTTCACATACCACATATGGATCCACCAGTGTCATTGAAATGTGTGTTCTCTTTAGAGACCGCACATGGATCCGCCAGTGTGATTGCATGTGTGGTCTTTTTACTAACAACAACAGGAGTCATTGAATGTGTGTTCTTTTCACACACCACATATGGATCCACCAGTGTTATTGAAATGTGTGTTCTCTTCAGAGACCACACATGGATCCACCAGTGTCATTGCATGTGTGCTCTTTTTACTAACAACAACTAGAGTCATTGCATGTGCGTTCTTTTCACATACCACATATGGATCCACTAGTGTCATTGAAATGTGTGTTCTCTTCAGAGACCACACATGGATCCAGCCGGTGTCATTGCATGTGTGTTCTTTTACTAACAACAACTAGAGTCATTGCATGTGTGTTCTTTTCACATACCTCATATGGATCCACTAGTGTCATTACAATGTGTATTCTCTTCAGAGACCACACATGGATGAACCAGTGTCATTGCATGTGTGTTCTTTTTACTAACAATAATTGGAGTCATTGCATGTGTACTCTTTTCACATACCACATATGGATCCACCAGTGTCATTGAAATGTGTGTTCTCTTCAGAGACCACACATGGATCCACCGGTGTCATTGCGTGTGTGTTCTTTTTACTAACAACAACTGGAGTCATTGCATGTGTGTTCTTTTCACATACCACATATGGATCGACCAGTGTCATTGCATGTGTGTTCTTTTTACTAACATCAGCTGCAGGTCATTGCATGTGTGTTCTTTTCACATACCACATATGGATCCACCATTGTCATTGAAATGTGTGTTCTCTTTAGAGACCGCACATGGATCCGCTAGTGTCATTGCATGTGTGGTATTTTTACTAACAAGAATTAGAGTCATTGCATGTGTGTTCTTTTCACATACCACATATGCATCCACCAGTGTTATTGAAATGTGTGTTCTCTTCAGAGACCACACATGGATCCACAAGTGCATTGCATGTGTGCTCTTTTTACTAACAACAATTGGAGTCATTTCATGACTATTCTTTTCACATACCACATATGGATCCACCAGTGTCATTGAAATGTGTGTTCTTGTCATTAACTACAGCCAGAGTCATTGCATGTGTGTTCTCTTCAGAGACCACACATGGATCCACCAGTGGCATTGCATGTGTGTTCTTTTTACTAAAAATAACTGGAGTCATTGCATGTGTGTTCTTTTCACATACCACATATGGATCCACCAGTGTTATTGAAATTTGTGTTCTCTTCAGAGACCACACATGGATCCACTAGTGTCATTGCATGTGTGATCTTTTTACTAACGACAAATGGAGTCATTGCATGTGTGTTCTTTTCACATACCACATATGGATCCAATAGTGTCATTGAAATGTGTGTTCTCTTTAGAGACCACACATGGATCTACCGGTGTCATTGCATGTGTGTTATTTTTACTAACAACAACTGGAGTAATTGCATGTGTGTTCTTTTCACATACCACATATGGATCCACTTGTGTCATTGCAATGTTTGTTCTCTTCAGACACCACATATGGATCCACCAGTGTCATTGCATGTGTGTTCTTTTCACATACCACATATGGATCCACCAGTGTCATTGAAATGTGTATTCTCTTCAGAGACGACACATGGATCCACCAGTGTCATTGCATGTGTGTTCTTTTTACTAACAACAGCTGCAGTCATTGCATGTGTGTTCTTTTCACATACCACATATGGATCCACCAGTGTCATTGAAATGTGTGTTCTCTTTAGAGACCGCACATGGATCCGCCAGTGTCATTGCATGTGTGGTCTTTTTACTAACAACAACAGGAGTCATTGAATGTGTGTTCTTTTCACACACCACATATGGATCCACCAGTGTTATTGAAATGTGTGTTCTCTTCAGAGACCACACATGGATCCACCAGTGTCATTGCATGTGTGCTCTTTTTACTAACAACAACTAGAGTCATTGCATGTGTGTTCTTTTCACATACCACATATGGATCCACTAGTGTCATTGAAATGTGTGTTCTCTTCAGAGACCACCCATGGATCCACCGGTGTCATTGCATGTGTGTTTTTTTACTAACAACAACTAGAGTCATTGCATGTGTGTTCTTTTCACATACCACATATGGATCCACTAGTGTCATTGCAATGTGTATTCTCTTCAGAGACCACACATGGATGAACCAGTGTCATTGCATGTGTGTTCTTTTTACTAACAACAATTGGAGTCATTGCATGTGTATTCTTTTCACATACCACATATGGACCCACCAGTGTCATTGAAATGTGTGTTCTCTTCAGAGACCACACATGGATCCACCGGTGTCATTGCGTGTGTGTTCTTTTTACTAACAACAACTAGAGTCATTGCATGTGTGTTCTTTTCACATACCACATATGGATCCACCAGTGTCATTGCATGTGTGTTCTTTTTACTAACATCAGCTGCGGTCATTGCATGTGTGTTCTTTTCACATACCACATATGGATCCACCAGTGTCATTGAATTGTGTGTTCTCTTTAGAGCCCGCACATGGATCCGCTAGTGTCATTGCATGTGTGGTATTTTGCATGTGTGTTCTTTTCACATACCACATATGGATCCACCAGTGTTATTGAAATGTGTGTTCTCTTCAGAGACCACACATGGATCCACAAGTGCATTGCATGTGTGCTCTTTTTACTAACAACAATTGGAGTCATTTCATGACTATTCTTTTCACATACCACAGATGGATCCACTAGAGTCATTGAAATGTGTGTTCTTGTCATTAACTACAGCCAGAGTCATTGCATGTGTGTTCTCTTCAGAGACCACACATGGATCCACCAGTGACATTGCATGTGTGTTCTTTTTACTAAAAATAACTGGAGTCATTGCATGTGTGTTCTTTTCACATACCACATATGGATCCACCAGTGTCATTGAAACGTGTGTTCTCTTCAAAGACCACACATGGATCCACCAGTGTCATTGCATGTGTGTTCTTTTTACTAACAACAGCTGCAGTCATTGCATGTGTGTTCTTTTCACATACCACATATGGATCCACCAGTGTCATTGAAATGTGTGTTCTCTTTAGAGACCGCACATGGATCCGCCAGTGTCATTGCATGTGTGGTCTTTTTACTAACAACAACAGGAGTCATTGAATGTGTGTTCTTTTCACGCACCACATATGGATCCACCAGTGTTATTGAAATGTGTGTTCTCTTCAGAGACCACACATGGATCCACCAGTGTCATTGCATGTGTGCTCTTTTTACTAACAACAACTAGAGTCATTGCATGTGTGTTCTTTTCACATACCACATATGGATCCACTAGTGTCATTGAAATGTGTGTTCTCTTCAGAGACCACACATGGATCCACCGGTGTCATTGCATGTGTGTTCTTTTTACTAACAACAACTAGAGTCATTGCATGTGTGTTCTTTTCACATACCACATATGGATCCACTAGTGTCATTGCAATGTGTATTCTCTTCAGAGACCACACATGGATGAACCAGTGTCATTGCATGTGTGTTCTTTTTACTAACAACAATTGGAGTCATTGCATGTGTATTCTTTTCACATACCACATATGGATCCACCAGTGTCATTAAAATGTGTGTTCTCTTCAGAGACCACACATGGATCCACCGGTGTCATTGCGTGTGTGTTCTTTTTACTAACAACAACTGGAGTCATTGCATGTGTGTTCTTTTCACATACCACATATGGATCCACCAGTGTCATTGCATGTGTGTTCTTTTTACTAACATCAGCTGCAGTCATTGCATGTGTGTTCTTTTCACATACCACATATGGATCCACCAGTGTCATTGAAATGTGTGTTCTCTTTAGAGACCGCACATGGATCCGCTAGTGTCATTGCATGTGTGGTATTTTGCATGTGTGTTCTTTTCACATACCACATATGGATCCACCAGTGTTATTGAAATGTGTGTTCTCTTCAGAGACCACATATGGATCCACAAGTGCATTGCATGTGTGCTCTTTTTACTAACAACAATTGGAGTCATTTCATGACTATTCTTTTCACATACCACATATGGATCCACTAGAGTCATTGAAATGTGTGTTCTTGTCATTAACTATAGCCAGAGTCATTGCATGTGTGTTCTCTTCAGAGACCACACATGGATCCACCAGTGGCATTGCATGTGTGTTCTTTTTACTAAAAATAACTGGAGTCATTGCATGTGTGTTCTTTTCACATACCACATATGGATCCACCAGTGTCATTGAAACGTGTGTTCTCTTCAGAGACCACACATGGATCCACCAGTGTCATTGCATGTGTGTTCTTTTTACTAACAACAGCTGCAGTCATTGCATGTGTGTTCTTTTCACATACCACGTATGGATCCACCATTGTCATTGAAATGTGTGTTCTCTTTAGAGACCGCACATGGATCCGCCAGTGTCATTGCATGTGTGGTCTTTTTACTAACAACAACTGGAGTCATTGCATGTGTGTTCTTTTCACATACCACATATGGATCCACCAGTGTTATTGAAATGTGTGTTCTCTTCAGAGACGACACATGGATCCACCAATGTCATTGCATGTGTGCTCTTTTTACAAACGACAAATGGTGTCATTGCATGTGTGTTCTTTTCACATACCACATATGGATCCAATAGTGTCATTGAAATGTGTGTTCTCTTTAGAGACCACACATGGATCTACCGGTGTCATTGCATGTGTGTTCTTTTTACTAACAACAACTGGAGTCATTGCATGTGTGTTCTTTTCACATACCACATATGGATCCACTAGTGTCATTGCAATTTGTGTTCTCTTCAGAGACCACACATGGATCCACTAGTGTCATTGCATGTTTGTTCTTTTTACTAACAACAACTGGAGTCATTGCATGTGTGTTCTTTTCACATACCACATATGGATCCACCAGTGTCATTGCATTGCATGTTCTCTTCATAGACTTTGATGGTTCGGAACTTATTGGAACATAATTGTGATGCTCCCTAAGCGTATTATAGAAATATTTTAAGCTAGCAGTGCTAGTCTCAAGAGTGTTCAATCTAGCAAATATTCTTGCGGAAGAAATATTAGTTTGGCAAGGCAAGTTGTAAGTAAGGATCAATTTCTTCATAGCATTAATAGCATCATCCTCATTACATTGGAGGAAATCTCCTCCCACAACAGCACCTAAGCATATCTATAGGAAAGAGAAATTCCAAGGTAAAAACTGGTAAGGAACAAGCTTTGAGTCATTTTAGGATCAGTTTTTATGTAGATCAGAGATTCTAGACCGGGCTTCCTTGAAACTTTCCTCAATTCCTTGTTTAAAAGTGAAAATCATTTCCTCGGGTGACATAGTGATTGGAGCAAAGCTAGACATAGTGGCAACTTAAGAAAGGAACTAATTTTTTTTGTGTTTTTGAAATAAGAAAGCAAACTAGTAAAACTAATTTTTTGTGTGTTTTGATAAAGAAACAAGCAAACAAAGAAAAGAGAAACTAAGCAAAACAAAAATAACAAAGTAAAGAGATTGGTTATGAGGGACTCCCCTTGTGAAGATGTCCTTGGCTCCCCGGCAACGGCGCCAGAAAAATGCTTCATGGCTCAGTGTTGATGTAGAGCTCGTTGGGAATCCCAAGAAGAAGGTATGATGAGCACATCAGCAAGTTTCCCTAAGTTATGAAACCAAGATTTAATCGAACCAGTAGAAGCAAGGAAACACCCCTAAGGTGTTGCTAGCTGAGCCTTGGCAGGGCGCACTACCGGTGCTAGTAGCAACGTGGAGACCTGCACAACACAACCACAGAACTTTGTCCCCAACTTGTGATGAGGTTGTCAATCTCACCATGTTTTACTAAAAACAAAGGATTAAACGTATCGAATGGACGGAAGTAAAAGTTTGCAGAAAGTAAACAGAACGCAGTAAATAGTTTGTAGATTGTATGTAAAGGAAAAGGACCGGGATCCATAGTTCACTAGAGGTGGCTCTCCTTAAGATAGATAACATGCTGGGTGAACAAATTACAGCGGGGCAATTGACAAACATCGAGAAAGCAATACATGCATATACTAATCATCTTGACTCCTTTGAGACTTGATTGAGCATTACAACATTATACATAGACCGCCATCCAATTGCATCTATGACTAATAATCCACCTTCAGGTTATCATCCGAACCCCCTCCAGTATTAAGTTGCAAGCAACAGATTATTGCATGCCGAATTGCGTGTAAAGTAAACAATATGATTGTTCTATGAACAAAGGATTGTTGTTTTCTCCCTAGTAGCAACAGCACATCTAGTACCGTAGAGATTGCTATCACTTCCCCAGATTACCAGAGCCAAGAACCCACTATCGAGCATAAATACTAACTCTTGGAGTTGCTAGCATCTACTTGGCCAAGATAGCTACTAACAACGGAAAGCATGCAAGATCACAAATAACAAAGACATGATAGAATCAATAATCAATCTGAAATAGCATCTCAATATCTATCGGATCCCCGCAAACACAACATGTAGAATTACAAATAGATGACCTTGATCATGAACGGAGCTCACAAGATCTAGAAATGAAAGCACAAAGGAGGAGAACCAACCATCTAGCTACTACATGGATCCGTAGTACAAGGATGAACTACTCACGCATCACATCGGAGGCTTGCATGATGATGAAGAAGGCCTCCAGGGTGAAATCCCCTCTCCGGCAGGGTGCCAGGAAGATCTTCAGATCCCTCCCAATCTAGGGATGGAGATGACAGCGGCTACAGACTCTTTCATGGATTTTTGATTGGGTCCTTAGGGTTTTCGTCCCGAGGGCATCTTATAGGCGGAAGCATCCTTAAGCACACCTCACTTCACCTGTCAAGTTTTACGGTTAGGTTCAAGTTCGCTATGATCATCACATCCGTTCCCAAGTCGTCCATAACCGTGGACATGGATTTTCGAAAAGATTAATACCCTACAGAGGTGTACAAATTTACCCACACGTACCAACCAACTCTTAATGCCAACGTGTTAGCCCTATTCCTTGGATGACCGGCAGAGGGTGGTTGACCACAACCTTTACCTTGCTTTCGCCGAGACCATGAGTCACGCCCTAAGGAGATGCCGCCGTAACAGGTCAAGTCCTGAAGTTGGTCCCTAGAGATGTGAACAGGGTTTGAGATTACGGAGGTCGTGCCTCTCCCATTCCCTGTCATGCTTACCTACCTGTATGAATACACCTCCTTCAAGAACGACCAGAATGCATATGTCGAATGGAACGCCCGAACTATGTGAATCATGGAATCTACTAGGCAAGTTAGTTGGCCGAGGGGGTTTCCAGGCCCCCATGTGGCTGTACGCTCATCTTGGTTCAAGAGGCAAGAACTCAGGTCCTAGTGGTGGAAAGTATGGGACTGCAAAAACCACAACCCAACATGGCCTCCCATACAAGCCTTAGCATGTTTAACTTATATATCTGATCATACCACGTCATCCTATCCAACTAGGTTCATGTGTACCTCTTATTCACCAACCGGATGGACCAACGGTAATAGCTAAGAATGGCTAAGCACAACCAATATAACATCTCTAGCAAAGCCCATAAGCCAAACTCTAGTTATGCTACGAATTGTGGATCAGGGGGTATAGGATACAAAGGTAACATGCATCAGATAGGATTACTCTATCAATCATGAAAGACTTTAAAATCGTATGCACATGGCAAGAATGAAATACTTTGAAATCATAGGATTATATCATGTGTGGGGTTTTGCTTGCCTTTGCCTATTAATACTCAGATATAAATCTTCAGGTTCATCTGCTTGGCATCGTTCGTCGATAACCTTCAATGGTGTTGATCTCAGTCTTCAATCTCTATCTCGATATCGTAATCTACCGGGAAGGACCAAACACCAAAAAGAAAAGGAAACAATCAACACATGGCATCGATGCAATGCTCAAGCAAGGATGATGATATGACAAGATAAATTTTATTGAAATGAAACCCTAAAGCATGCTTCGTCATTTTAAACAGGGTCGGAAGGGTCCAAACCCTAATTTGGAGAAACCCCGGATGCATATGATAGGGGTTATTTTGTTCTTCTAATTAAACTTGTCGTGTAACTAACTTAACAATGCATGATTATGATTCTATTGTGTATATCTCATTTTTCTGAACATTTTGTAATATTATTTGTATTTTTTTGATTTGAAATGAATTAGTTATGATTTTCCAAATTTTAATCCATTTTTAAATCATTTTAAAACAATGAAACAATTTTGGGATATATTATAATATTTTTCCATCTGGAGCCACATGTCATGTATTTAATCATTTCAAAAAACGCTTCCAATAATATTAAAACCTGATAGATGGGGCTCACAGGGTTATATGTATATTCAGAAAAGAATTATATAAAACATTTAATAAAAGAAAAGGAAATTACTTCACCAACAAGACGTCATGCTGATGTCAGCAATGGAGGGGATCCTCCTAGGTGGTTAAGGGCTCGGCGATTCCGGGCTCGCCTGGAAGCATAGATGGGTGTGCTAGAGAGAGCACGACACGGGCTACCCTATAGTGGTGGTGCCGCCTCTCAATGGTCGCCAGAGCCGCACCGCCGATGATGAATAGCGGCAGTGCTCGCGGGTGCTCGGTGGGAACTCGAACCAAAGGACAAGGGAGAAGGAGGAGAGAACTAGCATGCTCAGAAGCTCTCCAAGAGCGCAGTGGTGGTGTTGGTGAGGCCAGGCGGGGTCAGGAGTCATTGGAATCATCCATGGTGATAGCGGCGGCTATCAGAAGGGAAGGATATGGCAGCGACGATTGAGAGCGAGCGGGGCCAATTCCTTTGACGAGGAACAACCGCGTGACGAGGTAGAGCCGATAGCATGCTTAGCGAGCCTTGTCGAGGTCGGGAACGTCGGCGATGGATGACACCGAGGGTGCTAGGGTTTCGGCTTCTACGTGTGAATGAGAAAGAGTGTGAGAGAGGGGAAAATGGAGATGGGGAGAGAGAGGATGATGAGGCCATTCTTATCCCCACGTCCAGCAGCGGTGGTGCGAATCATAGTAGAGAGAGGATTGACTGCGGGCATGAGGGCACGCAGCTGCTTCGATCGCCTGAGAGGAGGAAGAAAAGAGAAAGGGTGAAATAGTATGGGCCGGGGTGGGCTGGCCTAGTCTAGGATGGGCCTAAGTTGGGGCACGAAAAAGGTTGCGAGGCGGTTGCTATCTGCTCTGCGGTGCAGAAGAAAGGGAGCTGGGCTGGCCTGCTGTGGCTCTGGTTATTTTTTAACAAAAGCCTTTTCCCATTTTATAAACTCTATTTTAAATAGGTAAGTTTTGAATATTTTAAATATACCATTGGGTTGGTAGAACTACAGAAATATTGTGGGGCGCTTTTATTCAATTTGGGCTCCAAACATTAGAACTTCTGCAAAATATTTAAACCTATTTGAATGTTTTGTAGAGAGGGAAGAAATTAGGGTTTTTTTTTGCTTCCATACATTTTATTTAAAGAAGATGATGCTCATGATATGCACAAATCAAACCCTAAATAATATTAATAGAACTAGGGGTGTTACAGTTCTATCCCCCTTAATGGAATCTCGTCCTGATATTCCTAGGTAGGAAGATAGAAGGAACAGGGTTACACTAGACTTCGACGATCTTCTCGAAGAGGTTGGTCCATGCCACAATTATTGAATGAATGAAACACTTCATTTTCTTCGAGGTTTCTGCACACCTACAGAAGACAGGGAAGGACACAGAACCACAAATAGAGTACTCATAGTCGACCCATGGATAGATGTTTCACCACATCTCTGGAGCCAACGAGCATGAAACACGTCAAGGTAAAGGAGGAAACAAAAGGAGAAGGTTGCAAGGTGTTACTTAGCTGGTCTTCATAAGGATTGAGATCATGGAGCTTCAGAAGAGTTTAAGATTCTGAAGAGGAGAGCGTACAATGGAAAGAACATGACCACAGACTTCAAAAGATGAACCTCTACTAGATGGCTTAAGTAGAGCTTCCAGGGATACATAGATACAGAGAACCAAGCTGTTGAACTAATTTTTGATATAGAAGGATCACTCTTCATTCAACAGAAGGTCAAGACAGAAAGGTTGGTTTGGTGGAGAGGACTCGTAAGAGTCACAAGGAACATGTAACAAGAGGAACTTCTGATTATCAACATATTAGAGGGACCAAAGGAAATTCTTTATTCATCTAGGTCTATCAAAATCTTTGCAGCAATCATGATATCACTTTACACCTCTAAGATGAATATATAAGATTCCTGATGACACGAGGAAAAAGAAAATTCATTCTCAGACTTCAATTACTTGGGCTCAACGAAATTCTTACCAACATAAAAGGGTCTGGAGGATCGACCGAGAGACATTTAGCAACACATCTTTAAATGTTCTCCTTGATGTTCGAGAGACGAGAAATCAAGTAAAGGTCGAACGTCGGATACAAAAGAAACCATAATCATAACTCCTATAATAAGTCATAGAAGAAGCCTTATGAGGGGGATTGTTGGTTTGCGGTACCAAAATTCCTGGGTGAGTGCATCCCGGTACCCGAGTTGTCATCAATCTCGCGGAGGGATCGTAGTAGAATTGCCAATTGTCTAGAAGGGCCAAATGGGGGTGAATACAAATCTAATGGCCAAACGGTCATTTGAACCAGATGAAAAACTGTTGAACTCAAATACCACCGTTACACTAGAAGAGAAAGGCTTATGGATAGATTTATTATTAGTGGAGAATTTATTTGAATATGCTCCATTAATAATTATCGGTGGCGCATTTAAAAATATGCTCCACTGATATTTTGTTTAACCAATAGAGCACATCTAAAAAGATGTGCTACTGATAATACGGGCCCGGCACCCCGGAGGGCTGTGAGCCAAATATCAATGGCGCATATGTCCATATGCGCCATTGATATATGCTCATCAGTGGCGCATATGCAATATGCCCCATCGATATTATCCTCACTAATGGCGCATCTTTCTCAATATGCGCCATTGATAAGTTGTGGACCCCACTTGGACCCCACCACTCAGAGAGGTGGCAGGATTATTAATGGCGCATATTGGAGATGCGCCACTAATATTTTTTTTCTATATATCTCTGTTTTTTCTAAAACCTATTTTCAAATGTTTTGTTTCACACCCTAAAATAGATCTTCGGTCGTGCAACTAAAACTTCATCCCGCCAGATGCGATTAGAAGGGTTTTAGTGATTCTTCTTCTCTGTTTTGCCAAAAGAAGAACACTAGGGTTCTAGTAGCTGGTAGGTTATTATACAAGTATATTTCCGGTCTGTGCTAGCCATTCTTTCTGGTTTAGGAAAGAGGTCACTCGAGATACACTCATTACGATGTTGCCTCGTGATACATCCAAAATGTATCTACTTTCCCGAACACTTTTGCTATTGTTTTTCCTCTAAACTTGTGTGAATTGGATACAACTAACACGGATTGTTGCTGTTTTCAGCAGAATTACTTTGGTGTCTAGTTTTTGTGCAGAAAATCAACTATCAGGAACAATCCCGGAAAATATGCCAAAAATCCTATTTCGCTAGAAGACTCACGGAGCCAGAATATGAGACGGAGTGGGGCTGGGCCCAGGCCACACCACCTGGCTGCGCAGGCTAGACCTGACCGCGCCAGGGGGTGGTCTGGCTGCCCCAGACACCCCCTCGGTCTCCCTCTTCGCCTATAAGTTGCCTTCTGACCTAAACACTTAGGGGGGTTTGACGTTTTTCCACAAAGAGTTCCCCTCCGCCGCCACCACCAGATTCCGCGATTCGGAACCAGAAACTCTGTTCTAGCATCCTGCCGGGACTGGGAATTAGAGGAGATCATCGCCATCATCATCACCATAGCTTCTCCATCGACCATCCATGTTTCCCCATCTATGAGTGAGTAATCCCCCGTTGTAGGCTATGGGGATGGTAGGTATTGGATGAGATCGTTCATGTAATGGCATCAGATTGTTAGGGCATGGTGCCTAGTTTCTACTATTAGTGCTTTTTGACTTTGTTGCGACTTGTTATGCTTAATGCTTGTTACTAGGGCCCGAGTGCCATGATTTTAGATCTGAACATGTTATTGATTCATTATGATAGTATTGTTTATGCTCTTACCTGCAAGTTGTATACACACGTTGTTGTCCGGAACCAATGGCCCCGAAGTGACAGAAATCGGGATAACCGGAGGGAATGGATTTGATGTAAGGATCACATGTGTTCACGGAGTGTTAATGCTTTGCTCCGGTGCTCTATTAAATGGAGCAGCTTAATTGCCAGTAGTTCCCTTGAGGCCCCGCTGCAAACGGGTTGGCAGGACAAAAGATGTTGGGCAAGTTCTCATTGCGTGCACGTATGACTATATATGGGACACATGCCTAGGATTATCTAGTACTGGATGCTTTATCTTATTTGTCTGCAAATGCCCTATGTTCTGATTGCCATGTGAATTGTCTTATCCATGCAACGCCCGTCCATCCATCCCTATGCCTACCGCACTCAAATCCTATTGTTTGCTGCTACTGTCACTACTGCTTTACTTTATTACTGCTACTACTTTACTATTCCTACTACAAACTGTTGCTACTGATAAACTGCTGTGAGCAAGATTGTTTCTAGGTGCAGCTGAATTGACAACTCAGTTGTTAAGGCTTATAAATATTCTTTGGCTGTCATTGTGTTGAATCAATAAATTGGGTTTCACTTCCCTCGAAAATACTGCGATACACCCCCTATACTTGTGGGTCATCAAGCTATTTTGTGGAGCCGTTGCCGGGGAGCATAGCTTTATTTATCAAGTTCACTTGGATTCATTTTTGTTTGATGTCATCCATCCATCATGGGTATGTCTCGTGATGGCAAGGTTCCTATTTTACCATCCACTATAAGAAGAGGTATTGTTCAGAACACCTCTGTTGCTCTTGATTCACCGTCTATTATGAGTAACCTCCTTACACCACCACATACACATGCTACACATACTACTACTACTTCTGAATCTGAAACTTCTGATACTTATGATGCTGCTTCTACTGTGCTTGATAAGAGTGGTTCATTAGGTCCTTTCCTAGATACTACGATTGCTAGAACTATAGCTGGAAATACTGAAACTCCTAATGAAGACACTACTACACCTGTTAGTTCACTTGAGTCTAGTGAGAGTTATGATATTGAAGACGGTTATGTTGAGATGACCGATGAATTTATTAAGGAATGTAAAAACACCCACGATAGGAGCACTGCTAAGAATCTCCTTGAGAGGCGTACTATTAGACCTAAATTGTCTCCTAATGCTAAGTTTGCTGCATCTCCCATAAATATTAAAGATAAAGATTATGATTTCTCTCTTGATCTATCGTACATAGCTATTGTTGAGAAAGAACATTTTTGTGGGACTAAGAATGAAAGTGCGGTAGCACATATGACTGAGCTTTCTACCATGAGTGGCTTGTTTTCTAATGATATTAAGATGCGTATTTACTTTGTTGCTAAGATTTTCCCCTTTTCATTCAAAGGAGAAACCAAAACTTGGTTTAATAATTTACCTCCTGGATCTATTGATAGCCCTGATTGCTTGATTAGTACTTTCCTGCAAAAATAGTTTCCTCCTAGTCCTAGACATGCTATTTTGCAGGAACTTTTTGATTTTAAACAGGGAGAAAAGAGATATTGCTTGAATCATGGGCAAGGTTTTGTGCTTTGATTCATGCACAGGCTGGAAGTCCATTACCTAAGAATGAGCTTCTTGATATATTTTATAATGGACTAACTGAAGAATCTAGGACATACCTAGATAGTTGTGCTGATTGTGTTTTCATGAATAGGACTCTAAAGGAAGCTGAGGAATTAATGGCTAAAATAAGCAAAAATTATGAAGATTGGACTCCTCCTGAACCATCTATACCTGAAGTAATTATACCTGAACCAGCTATACTGGCGCCTATACCATCATCTAAGAAGAGGGGAGTTATTGAATTGAATGATGAAGTGATGAAGGAAGCTAAGAAATGTCTTAAGGAGAAGGGAATTAAAGTTGTAGATGTCAAGAATTTACGTCCTATAGAAGAATTATGTAATCCAATTCCCCACTCATCCACTATTGAGGTACACTCTCTCTAGCATTTTGGTGAAGGTGATATCCCTTACTCTATACCTCCTGATCAATGCTTAGAAGAATTCGATATCTTTATTGTTAAGCAAGATAATTTTAATAAAAGGGTGCAAAATCATCTAATGGAAAACAATAGAGCTATTGTTGAGTTAAAAGATATTGTAGAAAGAACCTCTAATGATGTTAAAATGATTGTTAGACATTTTCAAATGGGTCAAACTCAAATAGATCAACTCATTAAAGTGCAAAAAGACTTGCTAGTTAATGCTGCCAAAGAAAAACATGCTTATGAAATTAGAACTAGAAGTGGTGTTGCTACCCAGGATCCTCTATATCCTGAGGGGCATCCCAAAAGAATTGAGCTGGATTCTCAACAAGCTGAAAATAGCGGTTCTACTCGTAAGAAAAGAAAAAAGAAACATAAAACGATTGTAGAACCCTCTGAACCTGCTCTAACTCCTAATAGTATATCTATCTCTAATGTTGAAACTGAAAGTGGTAATGAAGAAAATGATGTTCCTGATAAAGAGAAAGTTGAAGAAGAACCTGAAAAGCACACTAAGAATACTAAATACACTAAAGAAGATTTTGTTGCTAAGAAACATGGTAGTGAAAGAGAGCCTTGGGTCCAAAAACCTATGCCTTTCCCTTATAAGAAACACAAGTCAAAGGAAGATGAACACTATAATAAGTTTTGTGAGTGGATGAAACCTTTATTCTTGCAAGTTCCATTGACTGATGCTATTAAATTGCCTCCTTACTCATAGTATATGAAGGATATTATCTCGAATAAAAGGAAGATCCCTAATGAAACTTGGAGACCCAGGGATTCCAACTATTACTTGATCTACTAAGAATAGTTATGTTAGAATTGCATTGTGTGATTTGGGAGCTGGAGTTAATGTTATGCCTTTCTCTCTCTATAAGAGACTTCAACTGGAAAAATTAATACCAACTGATATATCTTTGCAAAGGGCTGATAAATCTACCACTATTCTGAGAATATCATTTTGCGACCTGAAAGTTGGGGTGGCCAGGCAACGCGGTACCCAAGTTGATTTTTATCACCGCGATTCGAAAAGTTGGGGCGCCAATTGCTGAGAGGGGTCTTTCGATTAAATGATGGCAAAAGCCAATATTTTCAAATCGCGCCCGTTAAGTCAGGATATTCCGTTACACAAGTTCCTGCTGTGCCCCTCCTTCGTCGGTCACTCTTCTTAGCCACCTTGCATGTGTCGTAGGGGCAAATCCATTACTGTACTTTCCTAACTCTCGACACTGAATCTTGCTGCGGTGGCGGTGGCAGTCCCTTTTTTCCCTTTCTCGACCCTAAATCTGCCGGCGACGGAGGACCTTTTTTCTCCCTCTCCCGACACTGAATCCGGCGGCGACGGCCCAGCATGTCTTGCAAGGAGAAGGTTGTAGCTACGTCACCGACTGAAAAGGGTCCATTTGGGCCCAAGTCTGGGGCTCAATGCGTAGCAGCGGCAAGGTACCTTCGAGCAGCGGGTTGAAGAGAAAAGCAAGGCCGGCGGTGGATTGTTCGGCTCCGGTGGGCGGATGCAACACTCAAATCTCGAAGCAAAAAACCTAGGAGAAGAGCAAGAGTTGAATTTTTCTTATCTGTGCCTTATCTTGCAAGTAGATTAGTTACGGCATAATAGAATCGAATGAACTGAAATGTTCCCCTTTTTAATCAAATTAGGCACAGCTTTGATACAAGGGACCTATATGAGTTCACAGTTCATGTTCGGCAGTACACCGTAAAGCTTGATTTTGGTTGCGAGAGGGTTGTGTTCGGGCAAGATATGCATCTGCTTGTGAATTGCAAAGAGGTTCTGTCTGTTTCGCAGCTGGTAGATATGCTTGCCGCCAGAATTCCCTGGGGTTCTAGACAGAGGAAAAAATTGGTGTGGCGCAACATGAATGATACCTATCAGCAAATTGAGCACTCCCATGAGCTTCAGATGGTTTGGGAGTGTTGTGCAGCTGATCGTAAGGTGAAAGTTGAAGCGATGATTGATGATATGTATGCAGATGCTGGAGGTCTTGCTGCCAGAGCTTCTGCTCCTAGAGAATACGGACCAATAGATGCTGATCTAGATATGTTCAGTATACGCATAGAGG
Organism: Avena eriantha; assembly: GCA_910589775.1. NCBI lineage: Eukaryota > Viridiplantae > Streptophyta > Magnoliopsida > Poales > Poaceae > Avena > Avena eriantha. The sequence continues at coordinate 19,664 of CAJUXJ010002045.1, forward strand.
TGGATTCATACATGGCAAAACTTGATGAGGGAGTTAATAAGCCAGTTTCGTCATGTACTGTGGAGATCACTGTCGATTCCAAAAACATAACTCTTGATGAAATGAGAGAGATGATCGGTAAGGAAATCAGTATTGTCCCTAAGAAGATGGCAAAAATCCGGTGGTGGCATCATAAGAAGAAGCAATTTATAGATGTGTTGGATACTGAAGATCTTATGCAGATTATGTAGCGAAAGCAGCGAACCAGGAAGGTGTTCTTCCTTGGTCCATTTATGATGTTGTTGAACAGGTTATAGTGGATGTAGATGCCCCTGTAGTGGTTGAACAGAATGAGGTGGTCGATGTTGATGAGATCTGATGAGAGCTGCTACCCTGGGCTTGTTATATGGACCGCAGGGTTCCCCTGCCTGTATTTGTAATATTGACTACCGTTGCATTCAGAGCGTGTTTCTGTGGTTATGTTTGTTGAGAGATTGCGATATAATGTTGTGCGAGCTGTTGACATTTTCAGACATGTCACTCACTGAAACCATCATTGTTGTAATAAGACATAAGTACATTGAAGTTGACATGATTATGTTTCTTAAGATGACGTACCGTACTTGTTTCTGTTATTATGTTTGTTGGGACATTGTAATGTAATGTTTTGTGAAACCATGACTGGACTAGTGATGCATAAATACATTGTAGTTGACATGATTATGTTTCTTGAGATGATGTACTGTACTTGTTTCTATTATTTTGTTTGTTGAGAGACTGTAATGTAATGTTTTGCGAAACCATGACAGGACAAGTGATGTGTAAGTACCTTGTAGTCGACATGATTTTGTTTCTTGAGTTGATTTAATATACTTGTTTCTGTGATTACGTTTGTTGAGAGATTGTAATGTGATTTTTTGTGAAACCATGTTGTGGTTATGTTTGTTGAGAGATTATAATGTAATGTTTTGTGAAACCATGACTGAAGCAGTGATGCATGAGTACCTTGTAGTTGACATGATTTTTTTTCTTTGGATGATGTAATATACTGGTATGTTTTTGTTAGGCAATGAAATTGGTATGGAGGGAGTGCAGGTTTAATATTTGAAATGAGAATGTGTGAAGAGAATCCATATCAGGCAGGAGACAGTAATCCAGGGAAAGGGCATGGTATCCATTAAACTATTGTAACATGCCAATTTAGTCATTGTTGCAGCGGTAGAAGGGCTGCTCTCTCTCTCTCTCCCTCTCCCTCTCCCTCTCCCTTTCCCTCTCTCTCTCTCTCTCTCTCTCTCTCTCTCTCGCCGACGTCATCTCCGTCGCCTGCGACGATGCATTCGCCATGCTGTCCTTGAACAGCGAGGAGGACCAGTCGAGCAGTGACAGCCTTCTCTCCGACATCGAGTATTCCTTCCACAATGTGAGTTCCTCTGTTTTCTCGGGCTAGGGTTAGGCAATGGTAAATCTTTCGATCTAAGCTCCATATGTGCCTGCAATCGTGTTCGATTTCAGCTTTGTGTTTACCTATAGGTACCAAGGACGATCTACGACTCCGAATGGGAGGGCCTAGATCTCGATGGATAAGTGCCATGTGACCATGGGCTAAAACTGAGGAGATATGTTGCATTCGAAGGCAGTAACAGTGGGAGAAGGTTTTTGGGCTATACAAATCAGGTTTGATTACATTATGTGCAATTGTGACATGAAGTAAAATGTATCGTGCATGTTCATAACACTATAGTGTGTGTGTTTTTCGGTTGGCCCGGTGTGTAAAGCAGTAGAGTGGGTGGATCTTGACTGGCCAAATGCACTTAAGAAATGTTTGGCACGGTTATGGGAGATGTATGAGTTGGAAAGGTCGGGGATATTTACTGATGTAAGTGATGCAGCTGAAAAAAATTACAAGATGTCGGTACGAAATAAGGAGCTGGAACAAGAAATTGAGAATTTGTAGTCAGAGCTAACTGACAGAATCGATGGGAGCTTGGTTGTTGAAACTGCAAAGAAGCTTCAGGATAGTCACAGGTTGCTGATTCATAATGCAAAAAAGGAGAGGGATCAGCTCAGGGAAGACAAGAAGAAGCTAGAGTACTACATTGCGGATCTGTTGAAGGAACTGAGGAAGGCGCGCGAGGGTGAACGAGGACAGACTATAGAGGATAAAGTGAATTCGTGATGAATAATTTATGTTGTACCAATGCCTGAAACTAGTTAATTGTAAGACTTGTAGTTGCGCTTTCCGAACTAAGCCAAACTCAATCCTCGAGCGAACTAATTTCAGATGACCACACATATCGTGCATAGAGTTAAGTTCACGCTTACAAAATCACTAATGAAGAGGATAAACCAGGCAGTTCAGTACTAAATAGACATATGTTGTGTTCAAGCAAGCCTGGCTCGGAGCTGCCTATTTTCCTCCCTAAGATTGGCCAGCTCCTTCAGTACTATGTCGTGCTTCAGCTGTAGGTTCTAGCGCTCCGTCACGGATTGGAGAATTTTGTTCGTAGCCATACAATTTTCCTTCAAGATCCCTTTCATGATCTCCGTCTGCTTCCTAGCCGAGGCGTGACTTTCACTGTGTAGTTTCGCCCAGTCGGTGTTTAACACCTTTAGTTTTTGGCACTTGTCAGAAAGGACCACGACTTCAGCGCGCAGTTGGTCAAAGGCCAGTTTTTGGGAATTCTGCTTCTCCCTTTGGATTGCTATGTTCTCATTTAGCCAGGTCGCCAGGTCCTAGTCGATCTTTCGCCTCTTTCCCTACAACAAAAATAAATAGTATGGTTTGTTCAGATCACCAGGACAAGCTGGTTAGTTTCCATAATTAACTGAATCGACTAGTGGCACTATCATAATTTCAAGGAAGAAGCAATCTAGGACTAATCAACATTTTATGAATCGACCAGTGGCACTGTCATAATTTCAATTTCGAAGACAAATAAGATTTATCAGCAGTTTAGTGTGCTGTGGGTTTTCCCAATATCACCAAATAGTAGTGGGAGAGTGACAAACTCATAATGCAGAAACCAATGTCCACATACATAATGGAAAGAGAACGTGGTGTCCATTCATGAACATGAACACCAACACATGTCCAGATAGATAAGGAGTTGCGCTAGGATTCTTATTGCACCCTATAATGGGAAGCAGACATGGGCATTGCTCCCTGAACCCTAAACATTAAAAAAGGAGAGGAGGACGAACTGATATTCGTGTCCCTGCTAACGGGAATCAGACTTGGGCATTCCTCTGATACGCCTCCAGACATGCCCTTAGCTCCTCGTTCTCTTTCCGAACACCCTCGAGTACGGTGATCCCTCTGCTAATGTCTGCCTTCATCTCCTTGACTACATCCAGGCAACGGTTCCTATCATGGTAGGCTCGGATGGTAGCCTTGGTTTCCTCGACGCGTCCTCTGAGTGCCTCGCGGACTTCGTCCTGCAGGAGAATGCACCTTTCCACGAGATTCTTCTTTTCCTCCGTGAGCTCGTTAATTATCTTGATGGCCTGTTCTTGCCTGTTCAAGTGACGGTCGAGCACTTTCTGCAGCCTAACGGCGTCACGTGCAAAATCTAGCGAGATCTCCTTCTACACAGATAATTGCTTGCGTAGGCTCTCATTAGCTTGGGTGAGGGAGCGTGCAAGCTCATGTTGGTGGGCAATCTTGGAACTGATCGCGACCACCTTGTCACGGTACTCGCCCTTCGATCGCTGCATCGTTCATGTTAATGGAAATAGGAATTCTACAATTACACTCTAGGTCCCAGGTGAATACTAATACAGATCAAAAAAATCCCCGTTGAATCTATTGGCCATAGTGTTAAAAAATGGACCTGGAGATCTATTCATGACCACGATAAACTAACCCTAATCACAAAAAATCCATAGTGAATCTATGAACAGCGGTATTAAGGAAAGACCAAGAGATCCAATCATATTCATGAAAACTAATACAACTCGCAAAAGAAGAAGAAAAACAAATGCGGGGCGGACATCATCTAAGAAAACCACATCATAACTCGGAGAAATAACACCGTGGAGATTTGCTACCCTCGCTGAGACATGGAACAGGGCCGAACGGGTCCTGCAACACCTCCGTCGTGGTGAATTCGGGCTCCACGGCCGACCTGTAATACGTAGAAGAGGAAGAGCTAGAAGAAGAAGAAAAACAAGAAGAAGCTGATTAAGATCATGATGGAGAGGGAGATGGAGAAGAAGTAGAATTAGGAGACCGTACCGGGAGGAGCCCTCGCCTGCTAGAACATTCGGAGCCATTGTCGGGGCAGATAGGGCCTCGATGAGAGGGTGGGCTTGAGCAGCTGGTAGAGCAAGAAGTGCCTCGTGGCGATTTCTCTCCCTTTTCTCCGTGAGGATTGTCGATTGGCCTCTCCCCTCCTCAGTGGAGCCATGGCTTGCAGGGTGAGTGTGGCGGCGGTAGGAGGAAGGAGATTGTGATTATTAGTGTGGGAGAAGAGTAAAGAGTACAGGTCGTGGTCCAGTAGTACTAGTACTATTATACAAGGCCACCGTGTATGGTCTACCTTCTCAAAGAAGCTAGGGAGGCAGGGGTAGGGAATCGATGGGACTTGTCTTTATTGCGATGGACACTTCAATGGTCTTCGACGCCACGCAAAATCTAGTATATAATAAGGGGAGTGCGAGCCGGGTGGTCGTCACGAGAATCGGCGCGTACATCCCGTGTGCGTGTGTCATGTGTTGATGGGGCAATGACACACGTATCTGCTGCACGATCATGCCGGCACGTCCAACTCCGTCGAACTCCACGTGCCAGGCACGCACGGGATATTTACGAGTCTAGAATACGCTGTGCCACTTTTTGTGTGATCAAATTATGTTCAGTACGCGATATATTACTTTTTTTTGATAATCGACAAATGCATGCATGGACACGACGCACGAAACTGCTGCTCGTCCTTGATCAGATCGGCACCCCACTCTGTGTACCCGCTATCGACCATTCGGAGCAACTACCTCGAGCACGATGCCCCCTCGCCATGGCAATGGCAGGTCCAAGCCGTCCACTGATCGTCCTGCGTCCCCGGCTCTTCGCTGCATCGTCCGCGCTCGCGAGTCGCCTGCTGAGGGAGCACGTCATGTCCGACTGCACCAGGATCCATCGACATCGGCACTCGAGGACAGCGCGACATCGAAGCTTGTACCGTCCGTGCAGGAGGGGCGTGGGGTACCTGAAGCGTCGAACGAGCGAAAAGCAGCAGCCAGGATGGGGGCGCGTGTTGCACCGGCGAGTATGGACAAGAAGAGGAACGAGAAGAAGACTAGGAAGAAGAGAGGAGATTGCTATTTGGACGAGTCCGACTCGGCCAACGAGGAGGCGTTCATCGATCAGTTGGAGGCAGAAGCGGAGGAGAGTGACGTGGACCCGTGGGACTACGAAGAGGTGGAGGAGGAGGACTCCGATAAGGAGATAGCATGCTTATTCGAGGAAGGGGGCGGTGTCGAGTCGTCAGAGGAGGACACCAACGGCAGCGATGACAGGGACCATGGCATTGACGAAGACGAGGATGAACCGGAAGACGAAGATGATGGCTTCTTCGAAATATGATCATTTATTTTATTTATTTCAGTTAGATAGATGCATTTTCACTTGTTTATGGAGGTAAAGTATCGGTGGAACGGATAGGGAGGTGGCACAGATTGACCATGCATAAAAAAGTGGAGAATGGAGGGGTTATCCTGCCCGTTGGATCACATGGGATCAACGGTTGGTGGAGTCGATCCGCGTGACATCTGTGTCAGCCAATCAGGGCATAGCACCTAGAGTGAGCACATGTTTGGGATCTCCACCAGCGTCATTGCATGTGTGTTCTTTTTAGCAACAACAACCAGAGTCATTGCATGTGTGTTCTTTTTACATACCACATATGGATCCACCAGTGTCATTGAAATGTGTGTTCTCTTGAGAGACCACACATGGATCCACCAGTGTCATTGCATGTATGTTCTTTTCACTAACAACAACTAGAGCCATTGGATGTGTGTTCTTTTCACATACCACATATGGATCCACCAGTGTCATTGCATGTGTGCTCTTTTCACAATCCACCTATGGATCCACCAGTGTCATTGCATGTGTGTTCTTTTTAGTAACAACAACCAAAGTCATTGAAATGTGTGTTCTTTTCACATACCACCTATGGATCCACCAGTGTCATTGCATGTGTGTTCTTTTTTAGTAACAACAACCAGGGTCATTGCATGTGTGTTCTTTTCACATACCACATATGGATCCACCAATGTCATTAAAATGTGTGTTCTCTTCAGGGACCACACATGGATCCACCAGTGTCATTGCATGTATGTTCTTTTCACTAACAACAACTGGAGTGAGTGCATGTGTCTTCTTTTCACATACCACATATGGATCCACCAGTGTCATTGCATGTGTGCTGTTTTCACAATCCACCTATGGATCCACCAGTGTCATTTAATGTGTGTTCTTTTTACTAACAACAACCAGATTCATTGAAATGTGTGTTCTTTTCACATACCACATATGGGAGATTATCACTTTGCGGCCCGAAAGTTGGGGTGTACAGGCAACGCGGTACCCAAGTTCCCTGAAATCAGCCGGGATGACTACAGTTGGTGTGCCAAATACTCAGAGGGTCTTTTTCGGCACGAATTCAACTTTACGTTTCAATACAAAAAAATCAGGCTAACGGGCGTCAGGTTGGGGCCCCCTGTCAGTTCTACGTTATGTCGCTCCTGTCACTTAGGCGGGGTGGCTGTCACGTAGGCTTGCAGCGTTGGCACAGTGGATATGACAACGCGCCCTACCCAATGTATTGACGTGACAAAACAGGGCCCATGTATCGGCATTATAATTATTTTTTGTTTACTCAGAAGCTGGAACGACCACCGCCACGCGTCTCTCCTTGGACTTCCGCCCAATCCTTAACCCCTACCATAAAGGCACATTGATGGTTCCACCATTCCCCTGCCTCGCAGAAACCACTCTTCTTCTTCTTCCTATCATCTACTATCTTCTTCCCGTCTTCTCCTTGCCGCCATGGAAGATCTATGCACTCTAGAGAAAAGCTTCACTACCCATGACAACAAGAAGATAGACGTTGTCTACACCAACGAGGAGGAGACAGTGGTGCGTGTCCTGAGGATGTACAAGGGTTGGCTTGGGATAGACGAGGACAAGTTTGTGGGATTGGACCTCGAGTACACCCAGAAGCACCCATATGAAGTGAATGAAGTCGCCCTCGTTCAACTTGCCATGCGGAAACATGTCCTCGCCTACCACCTCTCCCGGTTTGTAGATCTGCTCTCTGTAGCTAACTGCTTTTAGGGTTTTCTCCTCTTGTTCTTTATCCACTTGCTCATCTTGCAACTACTAGATTTTACTTAGGACCAAATAAATTAGGGTTTACCTATGTCTCAATCGACCGAGATTTTCTTTAGTCTCAATCACCTAAGAAAAGTGCAACCGTAGTTAAAAGAAATGTGCAACTCGTTCAGCCGGCTGAGAAATAGCAAAACCGAATAAATTATGACAATAAAATGTGGAGAGTCTTGATCTTGCATTTACTAAACTTTTCAAAATTATATTGAGATGATGATCTTGCATTGACAAAATATTTGTAGTTACAAATTTTGGTGATGACAAACTACATACTTTCAGGACTGACATGAAATGTCCGGCGTTGCGCCAGTTCGTTGAAAAAAAGGGAATTGTTTTATGCACTCTCGACACAACAACTGATTTTTCGAAATTGTATCAAGAGTAAATTATAATTCCTGTGCACAACTGGATCGATATTCAGCATCTTGTCAAGATCCTAGGGGCAGGAAGAAGGATTAAATGGCATCACTCGCAACTAGAATCCTCGATGAGTCGTACGACACAATGAAAGAAGATTTCCATACGGATAGGCACGATTTTTGGAACGAGTGGTCGTTGTCTGATATAAACCTGAAGTATGCAGCCATAGATGCTTACGTGACCTACTTGTAGAGGGATATGTCAAGATGGGGCCTCGTCAAGATGGACGGCATCCTGTTCCTTCTTGTAGAGGGAGATGTCAAGATGGGGCCTCGTCAAGATGGTAGCTCGATAACTGGTAGTTTGAAAGAGTACCCTTTTCCTCTCTCTCTAAACAAATATGTTACATTTTGCCCAAATTGGTAGCAAATCTAGAGAAGATTCTCTCTTCGATAATTCGTTCCCTTTTGGACCTCTTTTTGCCTCCGATCAGGTAACAAATCTAAAGCAGCAAATCACACCAGGCAGAATACATTCATTCAGAAAACAAAACAAATATAGATATAGTTGTGCGCAGCTAAATAGGATATAGCGATAGAAAGTAGTAGGTTGCTTAACAGGATTCGATGCATTCAGCTAGAAATAGGATGCAAGAAAAATATATAAATCAAAAGAAGCTGCTTAGCAGCAGCAGCCGTGGCAGATGCAGATACATTCAAGGAGACATCCAACCCGTTCATTCGCCAGCGCCTCAATCTCCCTCTGGCGCCTCCGCCACTTCTTGCTGCCCAGTTTCTTGGACTTGGGGGCCTTGGGCCTGATTGGAGGCATGCGACCCTCTTTGATGGCCACCCGCTGGAGGTTTCGAAGGTGAATGCCGAGAGCACGGTGTTCAGCGATGTAGGCGTTTATGTTCACGGGCTCGGGCTTGCCGCTTTTGTGGATGCCGGAGCCCGTGACCTCTGTATGCTTCAGTAAGGTGTTCAAGACGGTGTCGTTGGCGGCGCGACTCGTCAAGCAGTAGACGCCCCCTTATGGAAGGCGCAGCTGTAGTAGGGAATAGTGAGGAAGCCGTCGTACTTACCGGCCCGCAGCCTCCTCAGCACCTGACGAGCCTTGGTGTGAATGGACTCGTCATCGCTACAGACGTCGCTGCCGGAAACCTATTGGAAGAAAGGGAAAATGGGGGAGTAGATGTTGTAAGAAGATCGAGCAATCGAAATGCGAACAAGCGAATCCTAATAAACCAAGATCTAGCATCCAACGATGGGAACGGTGTTGGATAATTAGGCACAATTTCCATGATTAATTCCAGAATATTAAACATGACAATACGAGCTAAATTTTAAATAGATTAGCCCATTATTTCTAACAAACGGTAGAAGAACCAAGGGAGGGGAGCAAACCCTAGTTACCTCCGACCATAGGTCGTCGATGCCGGTGTCGTAGGGGTTCAGCGGATCGATGTACTTATCTGGATCGTAGGTGCCCAAGAAGTGCGTGATCTGCTTGTGACCGGCGGGGGCCTCCTCGTCGGCGGGGGGCTCCTCTTCAGCGGCTCCGTCAGTAGCTGGGACGGGGGCCTGGACGGGAATGGCGGCTGCCATCGATGCCCCCACTAGGGCCTGCTAAGGGACAGCAGCTGCTTTCAACGCGTCGAGGGGGACCGGCGAGGAGACGGGGGCCTCCTCGCCGGCGGCCACGGAGGCGACGATGGCCACCTTATCCTCCTCGTCCATCGCCGACGCGGACGAGGTATTCTCGGGAGTTTGCGGATGCTGGTGGGACAGTGGAGAGGGTTGCGTGGGGACAGTGAGCGAGAGTGGGAGTGGGTGTGTGGAGAGGGGCTCTATAGTTAAGGTGGATAGAAGCAAGGCACGTTTCGTTGCACCACCGTGCAACGCGCCACACAGTCGACTGCACCGTGCAACGCGACACGCGCACAGTACGTCACGTTTTTTCCTGGGCCATACATGGCAGTTCTATATTGAGCCGCATGCAAAGGGCGCACACACAATTTCTATGTACGAAGTTTGACACGGCCCTAAAATTGGCGATTGAGAGCCGCTGCGTAAAAATGGGATATGTCTTATTAAAATCAAGTGGCAATAAATTGCAGCTGTCCATCGACGACCGTGCACTCGATGACGCATGCGTTGTGGTGTAGTAGTAGCAGTAGTAGGCTTTTCAGACTTGATTAAACATGACATGACAACTCGATGACTTTTTCCATGGACGACATCGTGTTCCTTCTTGTAGAAGTCTCGCTAAGGGAGACGTCCGTGTTGTCTCACACTGTACTGTGAAGGGCACGACGTGTGCAACAATCATCGTTGGATCGCACAGAATCAACGGTTGGTGCGCACGATCCGCGTGAGAACTGTGATAACCAATTAGGGAGTAGCAGACAGGGTGAGCATAGACTTGTGCTTCTACGAAAGATAGAAGGGGGGCAAAACTGAGTAGTACCACATAAAACCAAGGGCGATACTGAGTAGTGTAAAAATGGAAAGTGAGTGTCTTTCACAATGAACTACATCGTTGCATTCATCAAATTATGCCAAGATAGATCCACAAGAGTTCATTGGATGTGTGTTCTTCTCATAGACCACTCATAAACCACGTAAAGATCCACTGGAGTCAGTGGATGTGTGTTCTTCTCACAAACCACATATCACCAGTGTCATTGCATGTGTGTTCTTCCCACAGACCACACATGGATCCACCGGTGTCATTGCATGTGTGTTCTTCTCACAAACCACACATGGATCCACCAGTGTCATCGCATGTTTTCCCTTTTCATGAACCATGGCTAGAGTCATTGCATGTGTGTTCTTCTCACAGACCACATATCACCTCTGTCATTGCATGTGTGTTCTTCCCATGAACCACACATGGATCCACCAGTGTCATTGCATATATGTGTGTTCTTTTTTCAAACCACATATCACCAGAGTCATTGCATGTGTGTTCTTCTCATAGACCACATATCACCTGTGTCATTGCATGTGTGTTCTTCCCATGAACCACACATGGATCCACCAGTGTCATTGCATGTGTGTTCTTCCCACAGACCACACATGGATCCCCCGGTGTCATTGCATGTGTGTTCTTCCCATGAACCACACATGGATCCACCGTTGTCATTGTATGTCTACTCTTCCCATGAACCACAGCTAGAGTCATCACATGTGTGCTCCTTTCATGAACCACAGCTAGAGTCATTGCATGTGTGTTCCTCTCACAGACCATATCATGCACCACACCCAGTGTCATTGCATGTGTGTTCTTCCCATTAACCACACATGGATCCACCGGTGTCATTGCATGTCGGCTCTTTTCATGAACCACAGCTAGAGTCATTGCATGTGTGTTCTTCTCACAAACCACATATGACCGCAGTCATTGCATGTGTGTTCTTCCCACAGACCACACATGGATCCACCAGTGTCATTGCATGTGTGTTCTTCCCACAGACCACACATGGATCCACCAGTGTTGTTGCATGTGTGTTCTTCCCATGAACCACACATGGATCCACCAGTGTCATCGTATGTCTGCTCTTTTCATTAACCATAGCTAGAGTAATTGCATGTGTGTTCTTTTCACAAACCACATATCACCAGAGTCATTGCATGTGTGTTCTTCTTACAAACCATATCATGAACCACACCCAATGTCATTGCATGTGTGTTCTTCTCACAAACCACACATGGATCCACCGGTGTCATTGGATGTCTGCTCTTCACATTAACCACAGCTAGAGTCATTGCATGTCTGTTCTTTTCACAAACCACATATCAACAGATTCAAATCATGTGTGTTCTTCCCATGAACCACACATGGATCCACCAGTGTGATTGCATGTGTGTTCTTCTCACAAACCACACATGGATCCACCCAGTGTCATCGCATGTGTGTTCTTCCCATGAACCACACATGGATCCACCAGTGTCATTGCATGTATGCTGTTTTCATGAACCACAACTAGAGTCATTGGATGTGTGTTCTTATCACATACCACATATCACCAGTGTCATTGCATGTGTGTTCTTCCCAAAGACCACACATGGATCCACCAGTGTCATTGCATGTGTGATCTTCTCACAAAGAATATCATGAACATATCACCAGAGTCATTGCATGTGTGTTCTTTCCATGAACCACACATGGATCCACCAGTGTCATTGCATGTGTGTTCTTCTCACAAACCACACATGGATCCACCCAGTGTCATTGCATGTCTGCTCTTCCCATGAACCACACATGGATCCACCGGTGTCATTGCATGTCTGCTCTTTTCATGAACCACAGCAAGAGTCATTGGATGTGTGTTCTTCTCACAGACCACATATCACCAGTGTCATTGCATTTGTGTTCTTCCCAAAGACCACACATGGATCCACCAGTGTTATTGCATGTGTGTTCTTCTCACAAACTATATCATGAACCACACCCAGTGTCATTGCATGTGTGATCTTCTCACAGACCACAAATGGATCCACCAGTGTCATTGCATGTGTGTTCTTCTCATAAACCATATCATGAACCACACCTAGTGTCATTCCACGTGTGTTCTTCTCATTAACCCCACATGGATCCATCGGTGTCATTGCATGTCTGCTCTTTTCATTAACCACAGCTAGAGTCATTGCATGTGTGTTCTTTTCACAAACCACATATCACTAGAGTCATTGCATGTGTGTTCTTCTCAGAGACCACATATCACCTGTGTCATTGCATGTGTGTTCTTCCCATGAACCACACATGGATCCAGCAGTGTCATTGCATGTGTGTTCTTCCCATGAACCACACCTGGATCCAGCAGTGTCATTGCATGTGTGTTCTTTTCACAAACCAAATATCACCAGAGTCATTGCATGTGTGTTCTTCTCACAGACCACATATCACATGTGTCATTGCATGTGTGTTCTTCCCATGAACCACACATGGATCCAGCAGTGTCACTGCATGTGTGTTCTTTTCACAAACCAAATATCACCAGAGTCATTGCATGTGTGTTCTTCTCACAGACCACATATCACCTGTGTCATTGCATGTGTGTTCTTCCCATGAACCACACATGGATCCAGCAGTGTCACTGCATGTGTGTTCTTCCCACAAACCAAATATCACCAGAGTCATTGCATGTGTGTTCTTCTCATAGACCACATATCACCTGTGTCATTGCATGTGTGTTCTTCCCATGAACCACACATGGATCCACCAGTGTCATTGCATGTGTGTTCTTCCCACAGACCACACATGGATCCACCGGTGTCATTGCATGTGTGTTCTTCCCACGAACCACACATGGATCCACCGGTGTCATTGTATGTCTACTCTTCCCATGAACGACAGCTAGAGTCATCGCATGCGTGCTCTTTTCATGAACCACAGCTAGAGTCATTGCATGTGTGTTCTTCTCACAGACCATATCATGAACCACACCCAGTGTCATTGCATGTGTGTTCTTCCCATGAACCACACATGGATCCACCGGTGTCATTGCATGTCTGCTGTTTTCATGAACCACAGCTAGAGTCATTGCTTGTGTGTTCTTCTCACAAACCACATATCACCGGAGTCATTGCATGTGTGTTCTTCCCATGAACCACACATGGATCCACCAGTGTCATTGCATGTGTGTTCTTCCCACAGACCACACATGGATCCACCAGTGTTGTTGCATGTGTGTTCTTCCCATGAACAACACAAGGATCCACCAGTGTCATCGTATGTCTGCTCTTTTCATTAACCACAGCTAGAGTAATTGCATGTGTGTTCTTTTCACAAACCACATATCACCAGAGTCATTGCATGTGTGTTCTTCTCACAGACCACATATTACCTGTGTCAGTGCACGTGTGTTCTTCCCACAGACCACACATGGATCCACCAGTGTCATTGCATATATGTGTGTTCTTTTCACAAACCACATATCACCAGAGTCATTGCATGTGTGTTCTTCTCATAGACCACATATCACCTGTGTCATTGCATGTGTGTTCTTCCCATGAACCACACATGGATCCACCAGTGTCATTGCATGTGGGTTCTTCCCATGAACCACACATGGATCCACCAGTGTCATTGCATGTGTGTTCTTTTCACAAACCACATATCACCAGAGTCATTGCATGTGTGTTCTTCTCACAGACCACATATCACTGGGTCATGGCATGTGTGTTCTTCCCATGAACCACACATGGATCCACCAGTGTCATTGCATGTGTGTTCTTCCCAAAGACCACACGTGGATCTAC
>CAJUXJ010002045.1:34658-63935 GCA_910589775.1 Avena eriantha
GTTGGTTAATGAGAAGAACACACATGCAATGACACTAGTGGATCCATATGTGGTATGTGAAAAGAATAGTCAAGAAATGACTCCAGTTGTTGTTAGTAAAAGAACACACAAGCAATGACACTGGTGGATCCATGTGTGGTCTCTGAAGAGAACACACATGCAATGACACTGGTGGATCCATATGTGGTATGTATAAAGAACACACATGCAATCACTCCAGTTGTTGTTAGTAAAACGAACACACATGCAATGGCACTGGTGTATCCACGTGTGGTCTCTGAAGAGAGCACACATTTTAATGACACTGGTGGATCCATGTGTGGCATGTGAAAAGAACACGCATGCAATGACTCCAGTTGTTGTTAGTAAAAAGAACAGACATGCAATGACACTAGTGGATCCATGTGTGGTCTCTGAAGAGAACACACATGCAATGACTCTGGTTGTTGTTAGTAAAAAGAACACACATGCAATGACACTGGTGGATCCATGTGTGGTCTCTGTAGAGAACACACATGCAATGACACTGGTGGATCCATAGGTGGATTGTGAAAAGAACACACATGCAATGACTCTGGTTGTTGTTAGTAAAAATAACACACATGCAATGAAACTAGTGGATCCATGTGTGTTCTTTGAAGAGAACAAACATTTCAATGACACTTGTGGATCCATATGTCGTATGTGAAAAGAATAGCCATGAAATGACTCTAGTTGTTGTTAGTAAAAAGAGCACACATGCAATGACACTGGTGGATCCATGTGTGGCACTACTAGGAAACAACTCTTCTGTGGCGCACCTTTTTTCAACTTCTGTGGTGCATTTCCTAGTCGCCACTAATACCTCGCCACTGATAACTAACTTCAGTGGCGCATTTCAAAATGCACCACAGAAGTCTCAAACTTTAGTGGCGCATATGGCCAATATGCGCCACAGAAGTTGTTTTCCATAATTCAAAAAAAGGCGGGCCAGATCTCAAACTTCTGTGGCGCATATGGCCAATATGCGCCACATAAGTTTTTTTCAAATTTCAAAAAAAACCCTGGCCAGATCTAGATTTGGCCGGATCTGGCCAGAGTTGGTGGTGGTGGTGGTGGTGGTGGCGGGCGGCGGCTAGGGCTAGGAGGAGGTTGCCGGAGTTGGTGGTGGAGGAGGAGGAGGTTACCGGAGTTGGTGGTGGAGGAGGAGGAGGACCTCGCCGGAGTTGGTGGTGGAAGAGGAGGAGAAGGAGGAGGAGGTCGCCGTAGTTGGTGGAGGAGGAGGAGGAGGTCGCCGGAGAGTGGAGAAGGACGAGGGAGGAGAAGGGGAGAAGTGTGGAGGGGAGAAGAAGTGGGGAGGGGGAGAAAAAGGAAAAAGGGATGGAGAAGGGCGCCGGCGGGATTCAAATTTCAAATCCTGCCCAAGACTTCTGTGGCGCAAATGGGGGAAATGCGCCACAGAAGTTTCTCCCCCTTTTTTATTTTTTTGCAGGAAAAAATCTTCTATCTGCCATAACTTTTTACTCTTTTGGAATTTGGGGAATCTACAAAATCTTCAGTGGCTTAGCAGAGGGATCACCGTACTCGAGGGTGTTCGGAAAGAGAACGAGGAGCTAAGGGAATGTCTGGAGGCGTATCGGAGCAATGCCCAAGTCTTATTCCCGTTAGCAGGGACACGAATATCAGTTCGTCCTCCTCTCCTTTTGTAATGTTTAGGGTTCAGGGAGCAATGCCCATGTCTGCTTCCCATTATAGGGTGCAGTAAGAATCCTAGGGCAACTCCTTATCTATCTGGACATGTGTTGGTGTTCATGTTCATGAATGGACACCATGTTCTCTTTCCATTATGTATGTGGACATTGGTTTCTGCATTATGAGTTTGCCACTCTCCCACTACTATTTGGTGATATTGGGAAAACCCACAGCACACTAAACTGCTAATATATCTTATTTGTCTTCGAAATTGAAATTATGACAGTGCCATTGGTCGATTCATAAAATGTTGATTAGTCCTAGATTGCTTCTGCCTTGAAATTATGATAGTGCCACTAGTCGATTCAGTTAATTATGGAAACTAACCAGCTTGTCCTGGTGAACTTTACAAACCATACTATGTATTTTTGTTGCAGGGAAAGAGGCGAAAGATCGACCAGGACCTAGCAACCTGGCTAAATGACATGATAGCAATCCAAAGGGAGAAGCAGAATTCCCAGAAATTGGCCTTTGACCAACTACGCGCTGAAGTCGCGGTCCTTTCTGACAAGTGCCAGAAACTAAAGGAGTTAAACACCAACTGGGAGAAGCTACACAGTGAAGGTCGCGCCTCGGCTAGGAAGCAGACAGAGATCATGAAAGGGATCTTGAAGGAAAATTGTATGGCTACGGCCAAAATTCTCCAATCCGTGATAGAGCGCTGGAACCTACAGCTGAGGCACGACATAGTACTGAAGGAGCTGGCCAATCTTAGGGAGGAAAACAGGCAGCTCCGGGCCAGGCTCACTTGAACACAACATATGTCTATTTAGTACTGAACTGCCTGGTTTATCCTCTGCATTGGTGATTTTGTAAGCGTGAACTTAACTCTATGCACGATATGTGTGTTCGTCTGAAATTAGTTTGCTCGAGGATTGAGTTTGGCTTAGTTTGGAAAGCGCAACTGCAAGTCTTACAATTAACTAGTTTCAGGCATTGGTACAACATAAATTATTCATCTCGAATTTCCTTTATCCTCTATAGTCTGTCCTTGTTCACCCTTGCATGCCTTCTTCAGTTCCTTCAATAGATCCGCAATGCAGTACTCTAGCTTCTTCTTGTCTTCCCTAACCTAATCCCTCTCCTTTTTGCATTATGAATCAGCAACCTGTGACTATCCTGAAGCTTCTTTGCAGTTCCAACAACCAAGCTCCCATCGATTCCGTCAGTTAGCTCTGACTGCAAATTCTTGATTTCTTGTTCTAGCTCCTTATTTCGTACCGACAGCTTGTAATTTTTTTCAGCTGCATCACTTACATCAGTAAATCTCCCCGACCTTTCCAACTCATACATGTCCCATAACTGTGCCAAACATTTCTTAAGTGCATTTGGCCACTCAAGATCCACCCACTGTACTGCTTTACACACCGGGCCAACCGAAAAACACACACACTATAGTGTTATGAACATGCACGATACATTTTACTTCATGTCATAGTTGCACATAATGTAATCAAACCTGATTTGTATAGCCCAAAAACCTTCTCCTAGTGTTACTGCCTTCGAATGCAACATATCTCATTAGTTTTAGCCCATGGTCACATGGCACTTATCCATCGAGATCTAGGCCCTCCCATTCGGAGTCATAGATCGTCCTTGGTACCTATAGGTAAACGCAAAGCTGAAATCGAACACGATTGCATGCACATATGGAGCTCAGATCGAGAGATTTACCATTGCCTAACCCTATCCCGAGAAAACAGAGGAACTCGCATCATGGAAGGAATACTCGGTGTCGGAGAGAAGGCTGTCACTGCTCAACTGGTCGTCCTCGCTGTTCAGGGACAACATGGCGAATGCGTCGTCGCAGGCGACGGCGACGGCGTCGACGTCGCTGAGCGAGCGAGCGAGAGAGAGAGAGACAGAGAGAGAGAGAGAGAGAGAGAGAGAGAGAGAGAGAGAGAGAGGAGCCCTTCTACCGCTACAACAATGACTAAATTGGCATGTTACAATAGTTTAATGGATACCATGCCCTTTCCCTGGATTACCGTCTCCTGCCTGATATGGATTCTCTTCACACATTCTCATTTCAAATATTAAACCTTTACTCCCTCCATCCCAATTTCATTGCCTAACGAAAACATACCAGTATATTACATCATCCAAAGAAACAAAATCATGTCAACTACAAGGTACTTATGCATCACTTCTTCAGTCATGGTTTCAAAAAACATTACATTATGATCTCTCAACAAACATAACCACAACATGGTTTCACAAAAAATCACATTACAATCTCTCAACAAACGTAATCACAGAAACAAGTATATGAAATCAACTCAAGAAACAAAATCATGTCGACTACAAGGTACTTACACATCACTTGTCCTGTCATGGTTTCGCAAAACATTACATTACAGTCTCTCAACAAACAAAATAATAGAAACAAGTACAGTACATCATCTCAAGAAACATAATCATGTCAACTACAATGTATTTATGCATCACTAGTCCAGTCATGGTTTCACAAAACATTACATTACAATGTCCCAACAAACATAATAACAGAAACAAGTACGGTACGTCATCTTAAGAAACATAATCATGTCAACTTCAATGTACTTATGTCTTATTACAACAATGATGGTTTCAGTGAGTGACATGTCTGAAAATGTCAACAGCTCGCACAACATTATATCGCAATCTCTCAACAAACATAACCACAGAAACACGCTCTGAATGCAACATCAGTCAATATTACAAATACAGGCAGGGGAACCCTGCGGTCCATATGACAAGCCTAGGGTAGCAGCTCTCATTAGATCTTATCAACATCGACCACCTCATTCTGTTCAGCCACTACAGGGGCATCTACATCCACTATAACCTGTTCAACAACATCAGAAATGGTACCAAGGAAGAACACCTTCCTGGTTCGCTTCTTTCGCCGCATAATCTGCATAAGATCTTTAGTATCCAAAACATCTATGAATTGCTGCTTCTTATGATGCCACCACCGGATTTTTGCCATCTGCTTAGGGCCAATACTGATTTCCTTACCGATCATCTCTCCCATTTCATCAAGAGTTATGTTTTTGAATTGACAGTGATCTCCACAGTACATGACGAAACTGGCTTATTAACTCCCTCATCAAGTTTTGCCATGTATGAATCCACCTCTATGCGTATACTGAACTTATCTAGATCAACATCTATTGGTCTGTATTCTCTAGGAGTAGAAGCTCTGGCAGCAAGATCTCTAGCATCTACATACATATCATCAATCATCACTTCACTTTCACCTTATGATCAGCTGCACAACACTCCCAAACCATCTAAAGCTCATGGGAGTGCTCAATTTGCTGATAGGTATCATTCATGTTGCGCCACACCAATTTTGTCCTCTGTCTAGAACCCCAGGGTATTCTAGCGGCAAGCATATCTACCAGCTGCGAAACAGACACAACCTCTTTGCAATTCACAAGCAGATGCACATCTTGCCCGAACACAACCCTCTCGCAACCAAAATCAAGCTTTGTAGTGTACTGCCGAACATGAACTGTGAACTCATATAGGTCCCTTGTATCAAAGCTGTGCCTAATTTGATTAAAAAGGGGAACATTTCAGTTCATTCGATTCTATTATGCCGTAACTAATCTACTTGCAAGATAAGGCGCAGATAATAAAAATTCACCTCTCGCTCTTCTCCCAGGTTTTTTTCTTCGAGATCTGAGTGTTGCATCCGCCCACCGAAGCTGAACAATCCGCCCCCGGCCTTGCTTTTCTCTTCAACTCGCTGCTCGTAGGTACCTTGGGAGCAGAATCCTTGCTGGCCTCCTCGCTAACCAGGGCTGAAGACCTTGCCGCTGCTACACGTTAAGCCCCAGACTTGGGCCCTGACAGACCCTTTTCAGTCGGCGACGCAGCTACAATCTTCTCCTTGCAAGACATGCTAGGCCGCCGCTGCCGGATTCAGTGTCGAGGGAGGGAGAAAAAAGGTTCTCCGCCGCCGGCAGATTTAGGGTCGGGGAAGGGAAGAAAAGGGACCGCCGCCGCCGTAGCAAGATTCAGTGTCGAGAGTTAGGAAAGTACAGTAATGGATTTGCCCCTACGACACGTGCAAGGTGGCTAAGCAGAGTGACCGACGAAGGAGGGGCACAGCAGGAACTAGTGTAACGGAATATCCTGACTTAACGGGCGCGATTAGAAAATATTGGGTTTTGCCATCATTTACTCGAAAGACCCCTCTCAGCAATTGGTGCCCCAACTTTTCGAATCGCGGTGATAAAAATCAACTTGGGTACCGCGTTGCCTGGCCACCCCAACTTTCGGGTCGCAAAATGATATTCTCAGAATAGTGGTAGATTTATCAGCCATTTGCAAAGATATATCAGTTGGTATTAATTTTTCCAGTTGAAGTCTCTTATAGAGAGAGAAAGGCATAACATTAACTCCAGCTCCCAAATCACACAAAGCAGTTCTAACATAACTATTCTTAATATAGCAAGTAATAGTTGGAATCCCTGGGTCTCCAAGTTTCTTTGGAACCTTACCATTAAAGGAATAATTAGCAAGCAAAGTAGAGATTTATTCATTAGGGATCTTCCTTTTATTCGAGATAATATCCTTCATATACTTTGAGTAAGGAGGCAATTTAATAGCATCAGTCAAAGGAACTTGCAAGAATAAAGGTTTCATCCACTCACAAAACTTATTATAGTGTTCATCTTCCTTTGACTTGTGTTTCTTATAAGGGAAAGGCATAGGTTTTTGGACCCAAGGCTCTCTTTCACTACCATGTTTCTTAGCAACAAAATCTTCTTTAGTGTATTTAGTATTCTTAGTGTGCTTTTCAGGTTCTTCTTCAACTTTCTCTTTATCAGGAACATCATTTTCTTCATTACCACTTTTAGTTTCAGCATCAGAGATAGATATACTATTAGGATCTAGCAGGTTCAGAGGGTTCTACAATAGTTTTATGTTTCTTTTTCCTTTTCTTACGAGTAGAACCGCTATTTTCAGCTTGTTGAGAATCCAGCTCAATTCTTTTGGGATGCCCCTCAAGATATAGAGGATCCTGGGTAGCAGCACCACTTCTAGTTCTAATTTCATAAGCATGTTTTTCTTTGACAGCATTAACTAGCAAGTCTTTTTGCACTTTAATGAGTTGATCTATTTGAGTTTGAACCATTTGAAAATGTCTATCAATCATTTTAACATCATTAGAGGTTCTTTCTACAATATCTTTTAACTTAACAATAGCTCTATTCTTTTCCATTAGATGATTTTGCACCCTTTTATTAAAATTATATTGCTTAACAATAAAGATATTGAATTCTTCTAAGCATTGATCAGGAGGTTTAGAGTAAGGGATATCACCTTCACCAAAATGCTGGAGAGAGTGTACCTCAATAGTGGATGAGTGGGGAATTGGCTTACATAATTCTTCTATAGGAGGTAAATTCTTGACATCTACAACTTTAATTCCCTTCTCCTTAAGACATTTCTTAGCTTCCTTCATCACTTCATCATTCAATTCAATAACTCCCCTCTTCTTAGATGATGGTATAGGCGCCAGTATAGCTGGTTCAGGTATAATTACTTCAGGTATAGATGGTTCAGGAGGAGTCCAATCTTCATAATTTTTGCTTATTTTAGCCATTAATTTCTCAGCTTCCTTTAGAGTCCTATTCCTGAAAACACAATCAGCACAACTATCTAGGTATGTCCTAGATTCTTCAGTTAGTCCATTATAAAATATATCAAGAAGCTCATTCTTAGGTAATGGACTTCCAGCCTGTGCATGAATCAAAGCACAAAACCTTGCCCATGATTCAGGCAATATCTCTTTTCTCCCTGTTTAAAATCAAAAAGTTCCTGCAAAATAGCATGTCTAGGACTAGGAGGAAACTATTTTTGCAGGAAAGTACTAATCAAGCAATCAGGGCTATCATAAGATCCAGGAGGTAAATTATTAAACCAAGTTTTGGCTTCTCCTTTGAATGAAAAGGGGAAAATCTTAGCAACAAAGTAAATACGCATCTTAATATCATTAGAAAACAAGCCACTCATGGTAGAAAGCTCAGTCATATGTGCTACCGCACTTTCATTCTTAGTCCCACAAAAAGGTTCTTTCTCAACAATAGCTATGTAAGATAGATCAAGAGAGAAATCATAATCTCTATCTTTAATGTTTATGGGAGATGCAGCAAACTTAGCATTAGGACACAATTTGGGTCTAATAGTACGCCTCTCAAGGAGATTCTTAGCAGCGCTCCTATCGTGGGTGTTTTTACATTCCTTAATAAATTCATCGGTCATCTCAACATAACCGTCTTCAATATCATAACTCTCACTAGACTCAAGTGAACTAATAGGTGTAGTAGTGTCTTCATTAGGAGTTTCAGTATTTCCAGCTATAGTTCTAGCAATCATAGCATCTAGGAAAGGACCTAATGAACCACTCTTATCAAGCACAGTAGAAGCAGCATCATAAGTATCAGAAGTTTTAGATTCAGAAGTAGTAGTAGTGTGTGTAGCATGTGTATGTGGTGGTGTAAGGAGGTTACTCATAACAGACGGTGAATCAAGAGCAACAGAGGTGTTCAGAACAGTACCTCTTCTTATAGTGGATGGTAAAATAGGAACCTTGCCATCACGAGACATACCCATGATGGATGGAGGACAGCGAACAAAAATGAATCCAAGTGAACTTGATAAATAAAGCTATGCTCCCCGGCAACGGCTCTAGAAAATTGTCTTGATGACCCACAAGTATAGGGGGTGTATCGCAGTATTTTCGAGGGAAGTGAAACCCAATTTATTGATTCAACACAAGGGGAGCCAAAGAATACTTATAAGCCTTAACAACTGAGTTGTCAATTCAGCTGTACCTATAAACAATCTTGCTCACAGCAGTTTATCAGTAGCAACAGTTTGTAGTAGGAATAGTAAAGTAGTAGCAGTAATAAAGTAAAGCAGTAGTGACAGTAGCAGCAAACAATAGGATTTGAGTGCGGTAGGCATAGGGATGGATGGACGGGCGTTGCATGGATAAGACAATTCACATGGCAATCAGAACATAGGGCATTTGTAGATAAATAAGATAAAGCATCCAAGTACTAGATAATCCTAGGCATGTGTCCCATATATAGTCATACGTGCACGCAATGAGAACTTGCACAACATCTTTTGTCCTGCCATCCCGTTTGCAGCGGGGCCTCAAGGGAACTACTGGAAATTAAGGTGCTCCTTTTAATAGAGCACCGGAGCAAAGCATTAACACTCTGTGAACACATGTGATCCTCACATCAAATCCATTCCCTCCGGTTATCCCGATATTTGTCACTTCAGGGCCATTGGTTCCGGACAACAACGTGTGTATACAACTTGCAGGTAAGAGCATAAACAATACTATCATAATGAAACAATAACATGTTCAGATCTGAAATCATGGCACTCGGGACCTAGTGACAAGCATTAAGCATAACAAGTCGCAACAAAGTCAAAAAGCACTAATAGTAGATACTAGGTACCATGCCCTAACAATCTGAAGCCATTACATGAACGATCTCATCCAATACCTACCATCCCCATAGCCTACAGCGGGGGATTACTCACTCATAGATGGGGGAAACATGGATGGTCGATGGAGAAGTAATGGTGATGATGATGGCGATGATCTCCTCTAATTCCCCATCCCGACAGGACGCCAGAACGGAGTTTCTGGTTCCGAATCACGGAATCTGGTGGTGGTGGCGGAGCGGAACTGTTTTTGGAAAAACATCGAACCCCTCTAATTTTTTAGGTCAGGAGGCAACTTATAGGCGAAGAGGGAGACCGAGGGGGTGTCTGGGGCGGCCAGACCACCCCCTGGCGCGGCCAGGCCTAGCCTGCGTAGCCAGGTGGTGTGGTCTAGGCCCAGCCCCACTCCGTCTCGTATTCTGGCTCCGTGAGTCTTCTGGCGAAATAGGATTTTTGGCATATTTTCTGGAATTTTTCCTGATAGTTGATTTTCTGCACAGAAAATAGACACCAAAGTAATTCTGCTGAAAACAGCGTCAGTCCGTTTTAGTTGTATCCAATTCACACAAGTTTAGAGGAAAAACAATAGCAAAAGTGTTCGGGAAAGTAGATACATTTTGGACGTATCAGGAGGCAGCATCGTAATGAGTGTATCTCGAGTGACCTCTTTCCTGAACCAGAAAGAATGGCTAGCACAGACCGGAAATATACTTGTATAATAACCTACCAGCTACTAGAACCCTGGTGTTCTTCTTTTGGCAAAAGAGAGAAGAAGAATCACTAAAACCCTTCTAATCGCATATGGCGGGATGAAGTTTTAGCTGCACAACCGAAGATCTATTTTAGGGTGTGAAACAAAACATTTGCAAATAGGTTTTAGAAAAAACAGAGATATATAGAAAAAAAATATTAGTGGCGCATCTCCAATATGCGCCATTGATAATCCTGCCACCTCTCTGAGTGGTGGGGTCCAGGTGGGGTCCACAACTTATCAATGGCGCATATTGAGAAAGATGCGCCATTAGTGAGGAGAATATCGATGGTGCATATTGCATATGCGCCACTGATGAGCATATATCAATGGCGCATATGGGCATATGCTCCATTGATATTTGGCTCACAGCCCTCCGGGGTGCCGGACCCGTATTATCAGTGGCACATCTTTTTAGATGTGCGCTATTGGTTAAACAAAATATCAGTGGAGCATATTTTTAAATGTGCCACCGATAATTATCAATGGAGCATATTCAAATAAATGCTCCACTGATAATAAATCTATCCATAAGCCTTTCTCTACTAGTGTAACGGCGGTATTTGAGTTCAACCGTTTTTCATCTGGTTCAAATGACCATTTGGCCGTTAGATTTGTATTCACCCCCATTTGGCCCTTCTGGACAATTGGCAATACTATGGCCCCTCCGCGAGATTGATGACAACTCGGGTACCGGGATGCACTCACCTAGGAATTTTGGTACCGCAAACCAACAATCCCCCTCATAAGGCTTCTTCTATGACTTATTATAGGAGTTAGGATTATGGTTTCTTTTGTATCTGACGTTCGACCTTTACTTGATTTCTCATGTCTCGAACATCAAGGGGAACATTTAAAGATGTGTTGCTAAATGTCTCTCGGTCGATCCTCCAGACCCTTTTATGTTGGTAAGAATTTCATTGAGCCAAGTAATTGAAGTCTAAGAATGAATTTTCTTTTTCCTCGTGTCATCGGGAATCTTATATATTCATCTTAGAGGTGTAAAGTGATATAATGATTGCTGGCAAAGATTTTGATAGACCTAGATGAATAAAGAGTTTCCTTTGGTCCCTCTAATATGTTGATAATCAGAAGTTCCTCTTGTTACATGTTCCTTGTGACTCTTACGAGTCCTCTCCACCAAACCAACCTTTCTGTCTTGACCTTCTGTTGAATGAAGAGTGATCCTTCTGTATCAAAAAGTAGTTCAACAGCTTGGTTCTCCGTATCTATGTATCCCTGGAAGCTCTACTTAAGCCGTCTAGTAGAGGTTCATCTTTCGAAGTCTGTGGTCATGTTCTTTCCATTGTATGCTCTCCTCTTCAGAATCTTAAACTCTTCTGAAGCTCCACGGTCTCAATCCTTATGAAGACCAGCTATGTAACACCTTGCAACCTTCTCCTTTTGTTTACTCCTTTACCTTGACGTGTTGCATGCTCGTTGGCTCCAGAAATGTGGTGAAACATCTATCCATGGGTCGACTATGAGTACTCGGTTTGTGGTTCTGTGTCCTTCCCTGTCTTCTGTAGTGTGTGCAGAAACCTCGAAGAAAATGAAGTGTTTCATTCATTCAATAATGGTGGCATGGACTAACCTCTTCGATAAGATCGTCGAAGTCTAGTGTAACCCTGTTCCTTCTATCTTCCTACCTAGGAATCTTAGGACGAGATTCTATTAAGGGGGATAGAACTGTAACACCCCTAGTTCTATTAATATTATTTAGGGTTTGATTTGTGCATATCATGAGCATCATCTTCTTTAAATAAAATGTATGGAAGAAAAAAAACCCTAATTTCTTCCCTATCTAAAAAACATTCAAATAGGTTTATATATTTTGCAGAAGTTCTAATGTTTGGAGCCCAAATTGAATAAAAGCGCCCCACAATATTTCTATAGTTCTATCAACCCAATGGTATATTTAAAATATTCAAAACTTACCTATTTAAAATAGAGTTTATAAAATGGGAAAAGGCTTTTGTTAAAAAATAACCAGAGCCACAGCAGGCCAGCCCAGCTCCCTTTCTTCTGCACCGCACAGCAGATAGCAGCCGCCTCGCAACCTTTTTCGTGGCCCAACTCAGGCCCAGCCTGGACCAGGCCAGCCCACCCCGGCCCATACTGTTTCACCCTTTCTCTTTTCTTCCTCCTCTCAGGCGACCGAAGCAGCTGCGTGCCCTCACGCCCGCAAGCGATCCTCTCTCTACTATGATTCTCACCACCGCCGTTGGACGTGGGGATAAGAATGGCCTCATCATCCTCTCTCTCCCCATCTCCATTTTCCCCTCTCTCACACTCTTTCTCATTCACACGTAGAAGCCGAAACCCTAGCACCGCCGGTTTCATCCATCGCCGACGTTCCCGACCTCGTCAAGCCTCACTGAACATGCTATCGGCTCTGCCTTGTCGTGCGGTTGTTCCTCGTCAAAGGAATTGGCCCCGCTCGCTCTTAATCGTCGCCGCCATATCCTTCCCTTCTGATAGCCACCGCTATCACCATGGATGATTCCGATGACGGCTGACCCCGCCTGGCCTCGCCGACACCACCACTGTGCTCTTGGTGAGCTTCTGAGCATGCTAGTTCTCTCCTCCTTCTCCCTTGTCCCCTGGTTCGAGTTCCCACCGAGCACCCACGAGCACTGCCGCTGTTCATCATCGGCGGTGCGACTCTGGCGACCATTAAGAGGCGGCGCCACCACTATAGGGTAGCCCACGTCGCGCTCTCTCTAGCACACCCATCTCTGCTTCCAGGCGAGCCCGGAATCGCCAAGCCCTTGACCACCTAGGAGGATCCCCTCCATTGCTAACATCAGCATGACGTCATGTTGGTGAAGTAATTGCCTTTTCTTTTATTAAATGTTTTATATAATTCTTTTCTGAACATACATATAACCCTATGAGCCCCATCTATCAGGTTTTAATATTTTTGGAAGAGTTTTCTGAAATGATTAAATACATGACATGTGGCTCTAGATGGAAAAATATTATAATATATCCCAAAATTGTTTAATTGTTTTAAAATGATTTAAAAATGGATTAAAATTGGGAAAATCATAACTAATTCATTTCAAATAAAAAAATACAAATAATATAACAAAATGTTCAGAAAAATGAGATATACACAATAGAATCATAATCATGCATTGTTAAGTTACTTACACGACAAGTTTAATTAGAAGAACAAAATAACCCCTCTCATATGCACTCGGGGTTTCTCCAAATTATGGTTTGGACCCTTCCGACCCTGTTTAAAATGACGAAGCATGCTTTAGGGTTTCATTTCAATACAATTTATCTTGTCATATCATCATCCTTGCTTGAGCATTGCATCGATGCCATGTGTTGATTGTTTCCTTTTCTTTTCGGTGTTTGGTCCTTCCCGGTAGATTATGATATCGAGATAGAGATTGAAGACTGAGATCAACACCATCGAAGGTTATCGACGAACGATGCCAAGCAGATGAACCTGAAGATTTATATCTGAGTATTAATAGTCAAAGGCAAGCAAAACCCCACACATGATATAATCCTATGATTTCAAAGTATTTCATTCTTGCCATGTGCATACGATTCTAAAGTATTTCATGATTGATAGAGTAATCCTATCTGATGCATTTTACCTTTGTATCCTATACCCCCTGATCCACTGCTCGTAGCATAACTAGAGTTTGGCTTATGGGCTTTGCTAGAGCTGTTATATCTGTTGTGCTTAGCCATGCTTAGCTATTACCGTTGGTCCATCCGGTTGGTGAATTAGAGGTACGCCTGAACCTAGTTGGATAGGATCACGTGGTATGATCAGAGATATAAGTTAAACATGCTAAGGCTTGTATGGGAGGCCATGTTGGGTTGTGGTTTTTGGAGTGCCATACTTTCCACCACTAGGACTTGAGTTCTTGCCTCTTGAACCAAGATGAGCGTACAGCCACATGGGGGCCTGGAAACCCCCTCGGCTAACTAACTTGCCTAGTAGATTCCAAGATTCACATAGTTTGGGCGTTCCATTCGACATATGCATTCTGGTCATTCTTGAAGGAGGTGTATTCATACAGGTAGGTAAGCATGACAGGGAATGGGAGAGGCACGACCTCCGTAATCTCAAACCCTGTTCACATCTCTAGGGACCGACTTCGGGACTTGACCCGTTGTGGCGGCATCTCCTTAGGGCGTGACTCATGGTCTCGGCGAATGCAAGGTAAAGGTCGTGGTCAACCACCCTCTGCTAGTCATCCAAGGAATAGGGATAACACGTTGGCATTAAGAGTTGGTAGGTACGTGTGGGTAAATTTGTACACCTCTGTAGGGTATTAATCTTTTTGAAAATCCATGTCCACGGTTATGGACGACTTGGGAACGGATGTGATGATCATAGAGAACTTGAACCTAACCGTAAAACTTGACAAGTGAAGTGAGATGTGCTTAAGGATGCTTCCGCCTATAAGATGCCCTCGGGACGAAAACCCTAAGTACCCGATCAAAAATCCATGAAAGAGTCTGTAGCCGCCGTTATCTCCATCCCTAGATTGGGAGGGATGTGAAGCTCTTCCCGGCACCCTGCGAGAGAGGGGAATTCACCCTAGAGGCCTTCTTCATCACCATGCAAGCCTCCGGTGTGATGCGTGAGTAGTTCATCCTTGGACTACGGATCCATGTAGTAGCTAGATGTCTGGTTCTCCTCCTTTGTGCTTTCATGTCTAGATCTTGTGTGCTCCGTTCATGATCAAGATCATCTATTTGTAATTTTGCATGTTGTGTTTGCGGGGATCCGATGGATATTGAGATGCTATTTTAGTTGATTATTGATTCTATCATGTCTTTGTTATTTGTGATCTTGCATGCTTTCTATTGTTAGTAGCTATCTTGGCCAAGTAGATGCTAGGAACTCCAAGAGTTAGTATTTATGCTCGATAGTGGGTTCATGCCTCTGGTAATATGGGGAAGTGACAGAAATCTCTAAGGTACTAGATGTGCTGTTGCTACTAGGGAGAAAACAACAATCCTTTGTTCATAGAACAATCTTATTGTTTACTTTACACATAGTTAGTAAAGCAATAATCTGTTGCTTGCAACTTAATACTAGAGGGGGTTCGGATGATAACCTGAAGGTGGATTATTAGTCATAGATGCAGTTGGATGGCGGTCTATGTATAATGTTGTAATGCCCAATCAAGTCTCAAAGGAGTCAAGATGATGAATATACGCATGTATTGCTTTCTCGATGTTTGTCAATTGCCCTGCTGTAATTTGTTCACCCAGCATGTTATCTATCTTAAGGAGAGCCACCTCTAGTGAACTATGGATCCCGATCCTTTTCCTTTACATACAATCTACAAACTGTTTACTGCGTTGTGTTTACTTTTTGCAAACTTTTACTTCCTTCCATTCGATACGTTTAATCCTTTGTTTTCAGGAAAACATGGTGAGATTGACAACCTCACCGCAAGTTGGGGACAGAGTTCTGTGGTTGTGTTGTGCAGGTCTCCATGTTGCTACTAACACCGGTAGTGCGCCCTGTAAAGGCTCAGCTAGCAACACATTTGGGGTGTTTCCTTGCTTCTACTGGTTCGATTAAACCTTGGTTTCATAACCGAGGGAAACTTGCTGCTGTGCTCATCATACCTTCTCCTTGGGATTCCCAACGAGCTCTACATCAACACTGAGCCATGAAGCATTTTTCTGGCGCCGTTGCCGGGGAGCCAAGGACATCTTCATAAGGGGAATCCCTCATAACCAATCTCTTTACTTTGTTTTTTTTTTTGCTTAGTTTCCTTTTGCTTAGTTTCTTTTTTCTTTGTTTGTTTGTTTCTTTATCAAAAACACACACAAAATTAGTTTTACTAGTTTGCTTTCTTATTTCAAAAACACAAAAAAATTAGTTCCTTTCTTAAGTTACCACTATGTCTAGCTTTGCTCCAATCACTATGTCACCCGAGGAAATGATTTTCACTTTTAAACAAGGAATTGAGGAAAGTTTCAAGGAAGCTTGGTCTAGAATATCTGATCTACAAGAAAAAACTGATCCTAAAATGACTCAAAGCTTGTTCCTTAGCAGTTTTTACCTTGGAATTTCTCTTTGCTATAGATATGCTTTAGATGTTGTTGTGGGAGGATATTTCCTCCAATGTAATGAGGATGATGCTATTAATGCTATAAAGAAATTGATCCTTACTTACAACTTGTCTAGCCAAACTGATATTTCTTTCGCAAGAATATTTGCTAGATTGAACACTCTTGAGACTAGCACTGCTAGCTTAAAAGATTGCTATAATACGCTTAGGGAGCATCGCAATTATGTTCCAACAAATTCTGAACCATCAAAGTCTATGAAGAGAACACACATTGCAATGACACTGGTGGATCCATATGTGGTATGTGAAAAGAACACACATGCAATGACTCTAGTTGTTGTAAGTAAAAAGAACAACATGCAATGGCACTGGTGGATCCATGTGTGGTCTCTGAAGAGAACACACATTGCAATGACACTAGTGGATCCTTATGTGGTATGTGAAAAGAACACACATGCAATGACTCTAGTTGTTGTTAGTAAAAAGAACACACATGCAATGACACCGGTGGATCCATGTGTGGTCTCTGAAGAGAACACACATTTCAATGACACTATTGGACCCATATGTGGTATGTGAAAAGAACACACATGCAATGACTCCAGCTGT
This sequence comes from Avena eriantha, assembly GCA_910589775.1. Lineage (NCBI taxonomy): Eukaryota > Viridiplantae > Streptophyta > Magnoliopsida > Poales > Poaceae > Avena > Avena eriantha. The sequence goes on from CAJUXJ010002045.1 coordinate 51,279, forward strand.
TGTTAGTATAAAGAGCACACATGCAATGACACTGGTGGATCCATGTGTGGTCTCTGAAGAGAACACACATTTCAATAACACTGGGGGATCCATATGTGGTATGTGAAAAGAACACACATGCAATGACTCCAGTTATTGTTAGTAAAAAAGACCACACATGCAATGACACTGGCGGATCCATGTGCGGTCTCTAAAGAGAACACACATTCCAATGACAATGGTGGATCCATATGTGGTATGTGAAAAGAACACACATGCAATGACAGCAACTGTTTTTAGTAAAAAGAACACACATGCAATGACATTGGTGGATCCATGTGTTGTCTTTAAAGAGAACACACATTTCAATGACACTGGTGGATCCGTATGTGGTATGTGAAAAGAACACACATGCAATGACTCCAGTTGTTGTTAGTAAAAAGAACACACATGCAATGCCACTGGTGGATCCATGTGTGGTCTCTGAAGAGAACACACATGCAATGACTCTAGCTGTGGTTAATGACAAGAACACACATTTCAATGACACTGGTGGCTCCATATGTGGTATGTGAAAAGAATAGTCATGAAATGACTCCAGTTGTTGTAAGTAAAAAGAGCACACATGCAATGACACTGGTGGATCCATGTGTGGTCTCTGAAGAGAACACACATTTCAATAACACTGGTGGATCCATATGTGGTGTGTGAAAAGAACACACATTCAATGACTCCAGTTGTTGTTAGTAAAAAGACCACACATGCAATGACACTGGCGGATCCATGTGCGGTCTCTAAAGAGAACACACATTTCAATGACACTGGTGGATCCATATGTGGTATGTGAAAAGAACACACATGCAAAGACTGCAGCTATTGTTAGTAAAAAGAACACACATGCAATGACACTGGTGGATCCATGTGTGGTCTCTGAAGAGAACACACATGCAATTACACTGGTGGATCCATATGTGGTATGTGAAAAGAACACACATGAAATGACTCCAGTTGTTGTTAGTAAAAAGAACACACATGCAATGACACCGGTGGATCCATGTGTGGTCTCTGAAGAGAACACACATTTCAAAGACACTGGTGGATCCATATTTGGTATGTGAAAAGAATACATATGCAATGACTCCAATTGTTGTTACTAAAAAGAACACACATGCAGTGACACTGGTGGATCCATGTGTGGTCTCTGAAGAGAACACACATTGCAATGACACTAGTGGATCCATATGTGGTATGTGAAAAGAACACACATGCAATGACTCCAGTTGTTGTTAGTAAAAAGAACACACATGCAATGAGACCGTTGGATCCATGTGTGGTCTCTGAAGAGAACACACATTGCAATGACACTAGTGGATCCATATGTGGTATGTGAAAAGAACACACATGCAATGGCTCCAGTTGGTGTTAGTAAAAAGAACACACATGCAATGACACCGTTGGATCCATGTGTGGTCTCTGAAGAGAACACACATTTCAATGACACTAGTGGATCCATATGTGGTATGTGAAAAGAACACACATGAAATGACTCCAGTTGTTGTTAGTAAAAAGAGCACACATGCAATGACACTGGTAGATCCATGTGTGGTCTCTGAAGAGAACACACATTTCAATAACACTAGTGGATCCATTTGTGGTATGTGAAAAGAACACACATTCAATGACTCTAGTTCTTGTTAGTAAAAAGACCACACATGCAATGACACTGGCGGATCCATGTGCGGTCTCTAAAGAGAACACACATTGAAATGACACTGGTGGATCCATATGTGGTATGTGAAAAGAACACACATGCAATGACTGCAGCTGTTGTTAGAAAAAAGAACACACATGCAATGACACTGGTGAATCCATGTGTGGTCTCTGAAGAGAACACACATTTCAATAACACTGGTGGATCCATATGTGGTATGTGAAAAGAACACGCATGCAAGGACTCCAGTTGTTGTTAGTAAAAAGAACACACATGCAATGACACTGGTGGATCCATGAGTGGTCTCCGAAGAGAGCACACATGCAATGACTCTAGCTATGGTTAATGACAAGAACACACATTTCAATGACACTAGTGGATCCATATGTGGTATGTGAAAAGAATAGTCTTGAAATGACTCCAGTTGTTGTTAGTAAAAAGAGCACACATGCAATGACACTGGTGGATCCATGTGTGGTCTCTAAAGAGAACACACATTTCAATAACACTCGTGGATCCATATGTGGTATGTGAAAAGAACACACATGCAATCACTCCAGTTGTTGTTAGTAAAAATACCACACATGCAATGACACTAGCGGATCCATGTGCGGTCTCTAAAGAGAACACACATTTCAATGACACTGGTAGATCCATTTGTGGTATGTGATAAGAACACACATGCAATAACTTCAACTATTGTTAGTAAAAAGAACACACATGCAATGACACTGGTGGATCCATGTGTGGTCTCTGAAGAGAACACACATTTCAATGACACTGTTGGATACATATGCGGTATGTGAAAAGAACACACATGCAATGACTCCAGTTGTTGTTAGTAAAAAGAACACACATGCAATGACACCGGTGGATCCATTTGTGGTCTCTAAAGAAAAGACACATTTCAATGAGACTGGTGGATCCATATGAGGTACATGAAAAGAATACACATGCAATGACTCCAATTGTTGTTAGTAAAAAGAACACACATGCAATGACACTGGTGGATCCATGTGTGGTCTCTGAAGAGAACACACATTGCAATGACACTAGTGGATCCATATGTGGTATGTCAAAAGAACACATATGCAATGACTCCGGTTGTTGTTAGTAAAAAGAACACAGATGCAATGACACCGGTGGATCCGTGTGTGGTCTCTGAAGAGAACACACATTTCAATGACACTAGGGGAACCATATATGGTATGTGAAAAGAATAGACATGCAATGACTCTAGTTGTAGTTAGTAAAAAGAGCACACATGCAATGGCACTGGTGGATCCATGTGTGGTCTCTGAAGAGAACACACATGCAATGACACTGGTGGATCCATATGTGGTATGTGAAAAGAACACACATGCAATGACTCTAGTGGTTGTTAGTAAAAAGAACACACATGAATGACACCGGTGGATCCATGTGTGGTCTCTGAATAGAACACACATTTCAATGACACTAGTGGATCCTTATGTGGTATGTGAAAAGAATAAACATGCAATGACTCCAATTGTTGTTAGTAAAAAGAACACACATGCAATGACACTGGTGGATCCATGTGTGGTTAATGAAAAGAACACATGTGCAATGACACTGGTGGATCCATATGTGGTATGTGAAAAGAATAGTCATGAAATGACTACGGTTGTTTTTAGTAAAAAGAACAGACATTCAATGACACTGGTGGATCCATATGTGGTATGTGAAAAGAACACACATGCAATGACTCCTGTTGTTGTTAGTAAAAAGAACACACATGCAATGACACTGGTGGATCCATGTGTGGTCTCTGAAGAGAACACACATTTCAATGACACTGGTGGATCCATATGTGGTATGTCAAAAGAATAGGCATGAAATGACTCTAGTTGTTGTTAGTAAAAAGAACACATATGCAATGACACTGGTGGATCCATGTGTGGTCTCTGAAGAGAACACACATGCAATGACACTGGTGGATCCATATGTGGTTTGTGAAAAGAACACACATGCAATGACTCTAGTTGTTGTTAGTAAAAAGAACACACATGCACTGACACTATTGGATCCATGTGTGGTCTCTAAAGAGAACTCACATTTCAATGACACTGGTGGATCCATATGTGGTATGTGAATAGAACAAAAATGTAATGACTCTAGTTGTTGTTAGTAAAAAGAACACACATGCAATGACACTGGTGTATCCATGTGTGGTCTTTGAAGAGAACACACATGCAATGACTCTGGTTGTTGTTAGTAAAAAGAACACACATGCAATGACATTGGTTGATCCATGTGTGGACTCTGAAGAGAACACAAATTTCAATGACACTTGTGGATCCATATGTGGTATGTGAAAAAATAGTCTTCAAATGACTCCAGTTGTTGTTAGTAAAAAGAGCACACATGCAATGACACTGGTGGATCCATGTGTGGTCTCTGAAGAGAACACACATTTCAATAACACTCGTGGATCCATACGTGGTATGTGAAAAGAACACACATGCAATGACTCCAGTTGTTGTTAGTATGCAATGACACTGGCGGATCCTTGTGCGGTCTCTAAAGAGAACACACATTTCAATGACACTGGTGGATCCATTTGTGGCATGTGATAAGAACACACATGCAATGACTGCAGCTATTGTTAGTAAAAAGAACACACATGCAATGACACTGGTGGATCCGTGTGTGGTCTCTGAAGAGAACACACATTGCAATGACACTAGTGGATCCATATGTGGTATGTCAAAAGAACACATATGCAATGACTCCGGTTGTTGTTAGTAAAAAGAACACACATGCAATGACACCGGTGGATCCGTGTGTGGTCTCTGAAGAGAACACACATTTCAATGACACTAGTGGAACCATATGTGGTATGTGAAAAGAACAGACATGCAATGACTCTAGTTGTAGTTAGTAAAAAGAGCACACATGCAATGGCACTGGTGGATCCATGTGTGGTCTCTGAAGAGAACACACATGCAATGACACTGGTGGATCCATATGTGGTATGTGAAAAGAACACACATGCAATGACTCTAGTGGTTGTTAGTAAAAAGAACACACATGAATGACACCGGTGGATCCATGTGTGGTCTCTGAATAGAACACACATTTCAATGACACTAGTGGATCCTTATGTGGTATGAGAAAAGAATAAACATGCAATGACTCCAATTGTTGTTAGTAAAAAGAACACACATGCAATGATACTGGTGGATCCATGTGTGGTTAATGAAAAGAACACATGTGCAATGACACTGGTGGATCCATATGTGGTATGTGAAAAGAATAGTCATGAAATGACTACGGTTGTTTTTAGTAAAAAGAACAGACATTCAATGACACTGGTGGATCCATATGTGGTATGTGAAAAGAACACACATGCAATGACTCCTGTTGTTGTTAGTAAAAGAACACACATGCAATGACACTGGTGGATCCATGTGTGGTCTCTGAAGAGAACACACATTTCAATGACACTGGTGGATCCATATGTGGTATGTCAAAAGAATAGGCATGAAATGACTCTAGTTGTTGTTAGTAAAAAGAATACATATGCAATGACACTGGTGGATCCATGTGTGTTCTCTGAAGAGAACACACATGCAATGACACTGGTGGATCCATATGTGGTTTGTGAAAAGAACACACATGCAATGACTCCAGTTGTTGTTAGTAAAAAGAACACACATGCACCGACACTATTGGATCCATGTGTGGTCTCTAAAGAGAACACACATTTCAATGACACTGGTGGATCCATATGTGGTATGTGAAAAGAACAAACATGTAATCACTCTAGTTGTTGTTAGTAAAAAGAACAAACATGCAATGACACTGGTGGATCCATGTGTGGTCTTTGAAGAGAACACACATGCAATGACTCTGGTTGTTGTTAGTAAAAAGAACACACATGCAATGACATTGGTTGATCCATGTGTGGACTCTGAAGAGAACACAAATTTCAATGACACTGGTGGATCCATATGTGGTATGTGAAAAGAATAGTCTTCAAATGACTCCAGTTGTTGTTAGTAAAAAGAGCACACATGCAATGACACTGGTGGATCCATGTGTGGTCTCTGAAGAGAACACACATTTCAATAACACTCGTGGATCCATATGTGGTATGTGAAAAGAACACACATGCAATGACTCCAGTTGTTGTTAGTAAAAAGACCACACATGCAATGACACTGGCGGATCCATGTGCGGTCTCTAAAGAGAACACACATTTCAATGACACTGGTGGATCCATTTGTGGCATGTGATAAGAACACACATGCAATGACTACAGCTATTGTTAGTAAAAAGAACACACATTCAATGACACTGGTGGATCCATGTGTGGTCTCTGAAGAGAACACACATGCAATGACACTGGTGGATCCATATGTGGTATGTGAAAAGAACACACATGCAATGACTCCAGTTGTTGTTAGTAAAAAGAACACACATGCAATGACACCGGTGGATCCATGTGTGGTCTCTAAAGAAAACACACATTTCAATGAGACTAGTGGATCCATATGTGGAACATGAAAAGAATACAGATGCAATGACTCCAATTGTTGTTAGTAAAAAGAACACACATGCAATGACACTAGTGGATCCATGTGTGGTCTCTGAAGAGAACACACATTGCAATGACACTAGTGGATCCATATGTGGTATGTGAAAAGAAACCATATGCAATGACTCCGGTTGTTGTTAGTAAAAAGAACACACATGGAATGACACCGGTGGATGCATGTGTGGTCTCTGAAGAGAACACACAATTCAATGACACTAGTGGAACCATATGTGGTATGTGAAAAGAACAGACATGCAATGACTCTAGTTGTAGTTAGTAAAAAGAGCACACATGCAATGGCACTGGTGGATCCATGTGTGGTCTCTGAAGAGAACACACATGCAATGACACTGGTGGATCCATATGTGGTATGTGAAAAGAACACACATGCAATGACTCTAGTGGTTGTTAGTAAAAAGAACACACATGAATGACACCGGTGGATCCATGTGTGGTCTCTGAATAGAACACACATTTCAATGACACTAGTGGATCCTTATGTGGTATGTGAAAAGAATAAACATGCAATGACTCCAATTGTTGTTAGTAAAAAGAACACACATGCAATGACACTGGTGGATCCATGTGTGGTTAATGAAAAGAACACATGTGCAATGACACTGGTGGATCCATATGTGGTATGTGAAAAGAATAGTCATGAAATGACTACGGTTGTTTTTAGTAAAAAGAACAGACATTCAATGACACTGGTGGATCCATATGTGGTATGTGAAAAGAACACACATGCAATGACTCCTGTTGTTGTTAGTAAAAAGAACACACATGCAATGACACTGGTGGATCCATGTGTGTTCTCTGAAGAGAACACACATTTCAATGACACTGGTGGATCCATATGTGGTATGTCAAAATAATAGGCATGAAATGACTCTAGTTGTTGTTAGTAAAAAGAACACATATGCAATGACACTGGTGGATCCATGTGTGGTCTCTGAAGAGAACACACATGCAATGACACTGGTGGATCCATATGTGGTTTGTGAAAAGAACACACATGCAATGACTCTAGTTGTTGTTAGTAAAAAGAACACACATGCACTGACACTATTGGATCCATGTGTGGTCTCTAAAGAGAACACACATTTCAATGACACTGGTGGATCCATATGTGGTATGTGAAAAGAACAAAAATGTAATGACTCTAGTTGTTGTTAGTAAAAAGAACACACATGCAATGACACTGGTGGATCCATGTGTGGTCTTTGAAGAGAACACACATGCAATGACTCTGGTTGTTGTTTGTAAAAAGAACACACATGCAATGACATTGGTTGATCCATGTGTGGACTCTGAAGAGAACACAAATTTCAATGACACTTGTGGATCCATATGTGGTATGTGAAAAGAATAGTCTTCAAATGACTCCAGTTGTTGTTAGTAAAAAGAGCACACATGCAATGACACTGGTGGATCCATGTGTGGTCTCTAAAGAGAACACACATTTCAATAACACTCGTGGATACATATGTGGTATGTGAAAAGAACACACATGCAATGACTCCAGTTGTTGTTAGTAAAAAGAACACACATGCAATGACAATGGCGGATCCATGTGCGGTCTCTAAAGAGAACACACATTTCAATGACACTGGTGGATCCATTTGTGGCATGTGATAAGAACACACATGCAATGACTGCAGCTATTGTTAGTAAAATGAACACACATGCAATGACACTGGTGGATCCATGTGTGGTCTCTGAAGAGAACACACATGCAATGACACGGGTGGATCCATATGTGGTATGTGAAAAGAACACACATGCAATGACTCCAGTTGTTGTTAGTAAAAAGAACACACATGCAATGACACCGGTGGATCCATGTGTGGTCTCTAAAGAAAACACACATTTCAATGAGACTAGTGGATCCATATGTGGAACATGAAAAGAATACAGATGCAATGACTCCAATTGTTGTTAGTAAAAAGAACACACATGCAATGACACTAGTGGATCCATGTGTGGTCTCTGAAGAGAACACACATTGCAATGACACTAGTGGATCCATATGTGGTATGTGAAAAGAACACATTTGCAATAACTCCAGTTGTTGTTAGTAAAAAGAACACACATGCAATGACACCGGTGGATCCATGTGTGGTCTCTGAAGAGTACACACATTTCAATGACACTAGTGGAACCATATGTGGTATGTGAAAAGAACAGACATGCAATGACTCTAGTTGTAGTTAGTAAAAAGAGCACACATGCAATGGCACTGGTGGATCCATGTGTGGTCTCTGAAGAGAACACACATGCAATGACACTGGTGGATCCATATGTGGTATGTGAAAAGAACACACATGCAATGACTCTAGTGGTTGTTAGTAAAAAGAACACACATGAATGACACCGGTGGATCCATGTGTGGTCTCTGAATAGAACACACATTTCAATGACACTAGTGGATCCTTATGTGGTATGTGAAAAGAATAAACATGCAATGACTCCAATTGTTGTTAGTAAAAAGAACACACATGCAATGACACTGGTGGATCCATGTGTGGTTAATGAAAAGAACACATGTGCAATGACACTGGTGGATCCATATGTGGTATGTGAAAAGAATAGTCATGAAATGACTACGGTTGTTTTTAGTAAAAAGAACAGACATTCAATGACACTGGTGGATCCATATGTGGTATGTGAAAAGAACACACATGCAATGACTCCTGTTGTTGTTAGTAAAAAGAACACACATGCAATGACACTGGTGGATCCATGTGTGGTCTCTGAAGAGAACACACATTTCAATGACACTGGTGGATCCATATGTGGTATCTCAAAAGAATAGGCATGAAATGACTCTAGTTGTTGTTAGTAAAAAGAACACATATGCAATGACACTGGTGGATCCATGTGTGGTCTCTGAAGAGAACACACATGCAATGACACTGGTGGATCCATATGTGGTTTGTGAAAAGAACACACATGCAATGACTCCAGTTGTTGTTAGTAAAAAGAACACACATGCACTGACACTATTGGATCCATATGTGGTCTCTAAAGAGAACACACATTTCAATGACACTGGTGGATCCATATGTGGTATGTGAAAAGAACAAACATGTAATGACTCTAGTTGTTGTTAGTAAAAAGAACACACATGCAATGACACTAGTGGATCCATGTGTGGTCTTTGAAGAGAACACACATGCAATGACTCTAGTTGTTGTTAGTAAAAAGAACACACATGCTATGACATTGGTTGATCCATGTGTGGACTCTGAAGAGAACAGAAATTTCAATGACACTAGTGGATCCATATGTGGTATGTGAAAAGAACACACATGCAATGGCTCCAGTTGGTGTTAGTAAAAAGAACACACATGCAATGACACCGTTGGATCCATGTGTGGTCTCTGAAGAGAACACACATTTCAATGACACTAGTGGATCCATATGTGGTATGTGAAAAGAACACACATGAAATGACTCCAGTTGTTGTTAGTAAAAAGAGCACACATGCAATGACACTGGTAGATCCATGTGTGGTCTCTGAAGAGAACACACATTTCAATAACACTAGTGGATCCATTTGTGGTATGTGAAAAGAACACACATTCAATGACTCTAGTTCTTGTTAGTAAAAAGACCACACATGCAATGACACTGGCGGATCCATGTGCGGTCTCTAAAGAGAACACACATTGAAATGACACTGGTGGATCCATATGTGGTATGTGAAAAGAACACACATGCAATGACTGCAGCTGTTGTTAGAAAAAAGAACACACATGCAATGACACTGGTGAATCCATGTGTGGTCTCTGAAGAGAACACACATTTCAATAACACTGGTGGATACATATGTGGTATGTGAAAAGAACACGCATGCAAGGACTCCAGTTGTTGTTAGTAAAAAGAACACACATGCAATGACACTGGTGGATCCATGAGTGGTCTCCGAAGAGAGCACACATGCAATGACTCTAGCTATGGTTAATGACAAGAACACACATTTCAATGACACTAGTGGATCCATATGTGGTATGTGAAAAGAATAGTCTTGAAATGACTCCAGTTGTTGTTAGTAAAAAGAGCACACATGCAATGACACTGGTGGATCCATGTGTGGTCTCTAAAGAGAACACACATTTCAATAACACTCGTGGATCCATATGTGGTATGTGAAAAGAACACACATGCAATCACTCCAGTTGTTGTTAGTAAAAATACCACACATGCAATGACACTAGCGGATCCATGTGCGGTCTCTAAAGAGAACACACATTTCAATGACACTGGTAGATCCATTTGTGGTATGTGATAAGAACACACATGCAATAACTGCAACTATTGTTAGTAAAAAGAACACACATGCAATGACACTGGTGGATCCATGTGAGGTCTCTGAAGAGAACACACATTTCAATGACACTGTTGGATACATATGCGGTATGTGAAAAGAACACACATGCAATGACTCCAGTTGTTGTTAGTAAAAAGAACACACATGCAATGACACCGGTGGATCCATTTGTGGTCTCTAAAGAAAAGACACATTTCAATGAGACTGGTGGATCCATATGAGGTACATGAAAAGAATACACATGCAATGACTCCAATTGTTGTTAGTAAAAAGAACACACATGCAATGACACTGGTGGATCCATGTGTGGTCTCTGAAGAGAACACACATTGCAATGACACTAGTGGATCCATATGTGGTATGTCAAAAGAACACATATGCAATGACTCCGGTTGTTGTTAGTAAAAGAACACACATGCAATGACACCGGTGGATCCGTGTGTGGTCTCTGAAGAGAACACACATTTCAATGACACTAGGGGAACCATATATGGTATGTGAAAAGAATAGACATGCAATGACTCTAGTTGTAGTTAGTAAAAAGAGCACACATGCAATGGCACTGGTGGATCCATGTGTGGTCTCTGAAGAGAACACACATGCAATGACACTGGTGGATCCATATGTGGTATGTGAAAAGAACACACATGCAATGACTCTAGTGGTTGTTAGTAAAAAGAACACACATGAATGACACCGGTGGATCCATGTGTGGTCTCTGAATAGAACACACATTTCAATGACACTAGTGGATCCTTATGTGGTATGTGAAAAGAATAAACATGCAATGACTCCAATTGTTGTTACTAAAAAGAACACACATGCCATGACACTGGTGGATCCATGTGTGGTTAATGAAAAGAACACATGTGCAATGACACTGGTGGATCCATATGTGGTATGTGAAAAGAATAGTCATGAAATGACTACGGTTGTTTTAGTAAAAAGAACAGACATTCAATGACACTGGTGGATCCATATGTGGTATGTGAAAAGAACACACATGCAATGACTCCTGTTGTTGTTAGTAAAAAGAACACACATGCAATGACACTGGTGGATCCATGTGTGGTCTCTGAAGAGAACACACATTGCAATGACACTGGTGGATCCATATGTGGTATGTCAAAAGAATAGGCATGAAATGACTCTAGTTGTTGTTAGTAAAAAAGAACACATATGCAATGACACTGGTGGATCCATGTGTGGTCTCTGAAGAGAACACACATGCAATGACACTGGTGGATCCATATGTGGTTTGTGAAAAGAACACACATGCAATGACTCCAGTTGTTGTTAGTAAAAAGAACACACATGCACTGACACTATTGGATCCATGTGTGGTCTCTAAAGAGAACTCACATTTCAATGACACTGGTGGATCCATATGTGGTATGTGAATAGAACAAAAATGTAATGACTCTAGTTGTTGTTAGTAAAAAGAACACACATGCAATGACACTGGTGTATCCATGTGTGGTCTTTGAAGAGAACACACATGCAATGACTCTGGTTGTTGTTAGTAAAAAGAACACACATGCAATGACATTGGTTGATCCATGTGTGGACTCTGAAGAGAACACAAATTTCAATGACACTTGTGGATCCATATGTGGTATGTGAAAAATAGTCTTCAAATGACTCCAGTTGTTGTTAGTAAAAGAGCACACATTCAATGACACTGGTGTGATCCATGTGTGGTTCTCTGAAGAGAAACACACATTTCAATAACACTCGTGGATCCATACGTGGTATGTGAAAAGAACACACATGCATGACTCCAGTTGTTGTTAGTATGCAATGACACTGGCGGATCCTTGTGCGGTCTCTAAAGAGAACACACATTTCAATGACACTGGTGGATCCATTTGTGGCATGTGATAAGAACACACATGCAATGACTGCAGCTATTGTTAGTAAAAAGAACACACATGCAATGACACTGGTGGATCCGTGTGTGGTCTCTGAAGAGAAACCACATTGCAATGACACTAGTGGATCCATATGTGTTATGTCAAAAAGAACACATATGCAAATGACTCCCGGTTGTTGTTAGTAAAAAGAACACACATG
>CAJUXJ010002046.1:0-28160 GCA_910589775.1 Avena eriantha
TGACATGCCTGAAGATGCTACTTCTTCTATTATACTAGGCCATCCTTTTAAACTGTCAACTTTCTGTCAAAAACAAGGTATTTCGCTAAGTTTCAGTATAAGAAGTATTCATGAAGAAATGGAATTTTTTTATGGGTACAGCGAGTTTAACGACCAACTATATGGCGGAAATAAATTTCTGGCCATTTAGTTCCGGCCGTATAGAGACTTGTACCATCGACATTTTTCTTTCAAAAGTACTGATTGTTTAACGACCAACTATATGGCGGGAATGAAATTACGGCCATATAGCTCCGGTCGTATAGAAATCGATACTTTCGTACAAATTCTTTTCCAGGTACAGACGGTTTGACGACCAACTATACGGCGGGAACAAATTGTTCCAGCCGTACAGTTCCGGCCATATAGTTGTGCTTCTAGGGGAAACCCTAAAATTTTGACAGCCGGCCAACTATACGTTGGGAACACAAGGTTCCGGCCGTATAGTTGCGCCCGACCACAAAATCGCACGGGGAGGTACCTCCAACTCCAGAACTTCAATCCTTTTTCTCTTTTCTACCTCCAAACTCTCTCAAAACCTCAAGATATCTTCATCTCTACTCAATTTCGTTCGATTTCCTCGCACACAAGTGATCTACGGTATGTTTCTCCTCTGATTCTCCAATTACCTTTTGCAAATTCGTTTTCGATCTGTTGTCATTATCAATCTAGGGTGAGACCTATTATGAACTAATGCCATGATTCTCTTGCCTAGATTATTATTTAGAGAGGATTCTTTAGTGTGCTATGATGACGAATATTTTATACTTATATTGTTGGATGAAAAAGTTTTATTTTTGTCTTCCTTTACTGTTTTAGATGATTAACACAAGGAGCCAATTCGTTCTCGTGCCGCTGCTAGTGCTTCTCACGCTGTCACTCAAGAACGCATGGGGATACGGTTTAGGAATGAGCTCCAATGCGATTGCTTCAACAAGATCAAGAACCGCGAAGTGAAGGACACCAAGTGGGCTTGCCCCATTATATTGAACCAACTCGGTATTTCTGATGACTTCAATTTACTTTGCAATAGAGATGGCCTGCAAAACTTTGTGTACAATGATGTGCCTACTTATCGCCGGTTAACCATTGAATCCCTAAGTTCATTGCAAAGCACTGTTAAACTATGGCAAGGAGAGGACACGATTTCTTCTTTCCGACTTATGAACAACAACTACACTTTAACACTAGATGAATGGTGCGCATGTTTTAATTTCCCAACAATGATGTTAATGCCTTATGTGCATCCTTTATTAGCTTAAATCCTTCCCTAAACAATATTATAATGGAATGAGTTTCACTACTAGAGTAAGCAAGGGGAAGAATATTCAACATCCTGCTATTCGCTATTTGTCCTATGTTATTGCTAACACCTTGCAGGCATGTAATGAGTTCACAAGACTCAATGAGGAGGACATATTAGTCCTTGCAAAGGCTGCTTACATCAACTGCAACTTCTCACAACTTGGGCACAATCCTTATGTGCTACTTGGAGCACCAATCCACCCAAAGCCAAGTCCAATCATAGGTGGAGGCGTCATCACCGTGCTCGCCAATGCCCTAGGCATCGACCTAGTGAGTTGCAACCTATGCTAGGTGAGCGACGTGTTGGTTATCTACTTTGAAAGCTTGTGGAATGCTCACTAGAAGAGGTGGTGTTTATTACCTGCATATTGCTGGAGCTGGGCGTATCTACCCTGCTCCTATGCCTAATGGTCTTTTCTCCATCGAGGAAGGACATTTTCTATATGACTTGCAGGTTGAGCAACACCAACCCAGGGAGGAGATTCCGAATGAGGATGAGGACCAAGAAGAGGAGCAAAATTCCTCACCAAGAGGAGCGACCATCAACCCGATTCGCTACATACCAAGACTTCCAAGAACTTGGAGAGACCGTGGAGAGGATGCATATCCTCTCTCTGAATCAACTAGTAACCTCTCAACTCAATTTGCGAACTGGAGTTCCGACTTTTTCCTGCACCACAATGATTTGAAGGGCTTGCAAAAGCCTAAGCTTGGGGAAGTTTCCTCATGTAACTTTATTTGGTGTTCATTTTCTTTTTTATTTAGAGGTTGTGTTTTTAATTCGAGTTTATAAGCACTCGTGTTGGTTTCCCCAACATTTATCTTTAGTTATTTCTATTTGCTTTCGAAATTTCTAGCCGAGCTTTGCCGCCAATTTTCTATTCATAAATTCCCTCTCTAAAAAATAACAAAAAGATTTCTCCATTTTTCTTTATTTTCCCTCTTTCTTTTTTCTTTCCGTCTCGAGGTTCTAATGTATTTGCAGGAGAGTGATCGAGTTCGAGTTTCCAAGAAACAAATAAAAAGGAAGGAGAAGTGGAACCAAACATGAGGGTATGCCTTATGACTCCTCACTTTTGAATAGTTTGAGAAACCCATGCTAGTTAGTAGTAAATGTTGAGATATTATACTAGTGGAGTGAGACTTTTTATTGTAGTAAGATTTTCGTTTTGCATGGGTATTTAGTTGGGTACATTTTGTTCTAGCTCTCGTAATGAACCAAGTCTTGCCTAAAAATTGCTAAACAATTGTAATAAGAGAAAGTCTCAACAATTGAAGGCTTGGGTGTTGTAGTGTTTAGTCTTGAAGGCTTATTTCTTGAGACACTTGACACCACTAAAAATGTTGATTGACTTAATAGCTCTCTTTGAAATTATTGGCACTCCGGGGGTAGCGTGTTCATGATGAGTCACTCCTCTAGCTATTATGATAATCATTATGCAAAAGGAACAAAAACCTTAGTGATGGCACGAGTGTCCATCACACCCGATAAACTAAAACAAAAAATTGGCATGCTCTCAATTACAAAAAACTGAAAATTCTTGAAGGACAATGAACAGAAAAGTAGTGCTTGAAAAGTCTTGATTTATTGATGTGGGAGAATTGAGATACTCTAGTGTATATGCTTTTCATGACAACTCTCACACTCTCAATTTACATGATTATACTTTATGTTCAAAGGCAAGCCTATGAGTTGATTACATGACATGGAAATAAAGTTTACTCATTTGAATCATCCATGTTAACAATAATTTTGATGTGCTATAAGGATGCATAAAACCCGTACGATATGCTTGCCATTACTCTATCCATGTTGAAGTTTTTCAGATTTATGAAGTGGAGGAAATATGAGACTACCAATCATGAGTAAGATCATCATCTCGTTATTTCATTTCAATGCTGAGTTCCTTTTTGATTTTGGTTTTCTTGCTCGGGGACGATAAAATTTAAGCTTGGGGAGGTTGATGAATCTGAAATATAGCCATCTACGTCCATATTTAAACTGGATATTATTCACATTTTTTGATGAAATATCTCCTCTAAACCCTGCCACTAATGCCTAATATTCAAAGAGGTATGCAATCCTTCCTTTCTATTTTTTCCTGTCTAGATAATGATGTTTTATGATGGGAATCACTATATTAAAGTCAAAGATACGAGATTTCCAACAACCAGAAGAAACCAGGAGTCGTGAGTCGAAGGCAGACGCTTTAACGACCAACTATATGACCGGAATAAAATTCGGCCGTATACTTCCGGCCGTATAGTTGCCATTGATGCCGCTAGGTAAAACATAACAACTTTTGTGAAGGGACCCCTATATAAAGAGGCCCCGGGCGATGAGAAATAGTTGCTCGCAAAAACTATCAGCCACACCCCAGATCTCCATCCACAACACCAATGAGCCGCCGGAGGAATAGACTTAGATCTAATCTCTCCACCACCATAGCCATATTCCACCACTTGTAATAGTAGATGTCTTCTTCGATTGGCGACATTGTAAGACTATTTGCTATCAATCTCATGATTCCTACTACAATGTTTATGATCTTTGATCTCATCACTATGTGTGAGTAATTCTCCTTGGGCTAAGGGCTTCGGCCTAGCCATGTACCTTTTTGTGCATGTTATTTATCATAGATGGGATCATGTACTAGTTTGTATGACATGATGATTATTGTATCCTCTCTTGACTCAATCTAAGGACTTGTCAGGTACCCAAGACCCTGAGGATTGAGCCAGTTATAGGGAGTATGGGTAATGACTAATCTGCAGGTTGGGGAACCCTAGTGATAGAAAGGGGTAGTACGACTGTATGTGAGGATTTACTTGGGATTAACGGGGACATCACTATGCATATGTTTAGATCTCTTTCTTCTATGGATGAGACTAGTTTTCTTCTATGGATGAGACTAGTAGGTTATTGCTATAAGCGGTTGCGGAGGCAATAGCAATTATGGATGCACTGGCCACATATAATTTATCTTGCTCTAACAATTACATGCATACTTTATTCTATCTTTTATTCCCATCAGATGTTTTGCACAGCTACATGTGAAACCGAATGCCCTAGGCCCTCTCTCTCCATCATCGACAACAACAAAATGACGCAAACTCTTGGTCCGGTAAAAACACAAAAGGAATTCTAAAACTCCTGAAGGTCCGTTAAAGTAACTTCACTGTGCTTCTACTTCCCGAGGATTTGATAAACCTAGGTCTACAAGGGAAAAGGAGCTATACTACATCCGTAATCCGGATCGAAGGTATCATGGTGCTTCGCTGCGCCAAGGATTTTGTGGACGGGGATCAGGAGAAATCCCTATCGCTAGTCTAACCCGGACACGGTGCCTCCTTCGAGTGGCGCCATTCCTTCCTTATTGCGGGAATCCCCTATCCATGGTACTGATGCAGCCCATCCTACAAACGTCCCTACATCTACACCACCAAGTCCCTCAAGTGGACTGATGACTCACGCCCAAGCCAAACTCCTACAAGCTAAGGTTAACTCGCTCCTCTCCTCATGTGACTTTGATACATCCTTGGATGGCTTGCTACTTTATACAAATACTCTATGCATTATCAGCTATGAAGCCCCAACGCATCACTAAGCACCCACGGATGAAGTACAAGGAGCGGGATGAGAAGAAGACGTTGTTGTTGTTGAACACACCAGAGTCTCTGGCCCTGAAGACCGGAATATCCGGACCGTCACCCCGGAATCTCCGGCTGGACTCCCGACCAGCCCCGGACCGAGGCCTAGGACGGTGATGCAGCTCGTCCTACGGACGCTACAATATCCACAACGCCAAGGCCCCAAGTTCGTCCCCAAGTCAACAAGAAGATGGACCAGGAGCAGCCAGCTCCAGAACGAGAGTCTCCGCTGTCATCACCCCGGAGAGTCCGCCCGGAACCAAGCCTGAGTGTCTGGCGCGACTCGGCCGGAGTGTCTGGCCTGCCCCAGCCCCACCTGGCATGGACATTCAGAAGGACAGTTCGGACACTACCCGGACACTACCCGGAGTGTCCGGTCAGCTAGGACTGTCCGGCTGTGCCGACCCGGACTGTCCGACCCAAGTAATGGGCCTGCGATCCAACAGCTGGGCCCTTGGCCTATGTACCCCTCTATTTCGCACCAAACCCTAGTTTTATGCCCAAACTACCCCTGAAGTTGTGGCTGGCCTATAAATAGAGCCCCCACCCCCTCATGTATCCCTTAGGCATAGATGATAGACTAAAGAAAACCCCCTTTGTGGAATCTCTAGTTTTGCCTCATCCCCTTCTACCAAAGGGGATCGACTATCGTCACCACCTCGTTGGAGTTTGCATCGCGCCTTCCTCGTTGTACAAGGCCTGGCATCAGTGTCCCTTTGCCAAGACGTCAAGACCCTCTCCAAGGTGTTCTTCCCTCTCCGCTTGGGATTGACGGGAGCACGTTCACCGATCTTTCCTTGCGAGGATTGTATCGGACCGGTGGCCACCGTGTGAGAGCAATCGGCCTTGTATCGTGTTGTGTTTTGCGTGTGTTCATCATGTTCTTCGCGAGGTGTGCGTCCGCTTCCGCTACCTTCTCCCTTTCCCCTCGCTTTCCCATCGTTTTGACCACGAGATCCGTGAGATCGGGCCACCCTAGAGGTTTGCCGCATCATCTGGTATCAGCAGCTTTTGGTTGCCACGGATTTCTCATCGATTTGGTCTTTTCCCCCATAATTCGAAAATCCCCAAAAAATAGCCCCAATTTCATGTTTCGGATCGATCTGTGATTTGAGTGCGTTTTGGTAGGTTTTGATTCGTGGATTACTTGCTAAACTTGTTGATCTACCTTCCCCTGCGTTTCCATAGCCTAATTCCTTGATTTCCCCCATCAATTTGAGGTTTTGGTTTAAGTTTTTTCCACCAAAACTCGTCGTGTTCGTGTTCTGGAAGTTCTGGTTCGACCGGACCGGACTGTCCGGCCAAAACGGACCGGAATATCCGCCCCACCGGAGTTTCCGGCCTAAATTGACCGGAATATCCGGCCCGGCCGGACTGTCCGGCCTGTGCGCACCGGACTGTCCGCCCCCTGCTGATAGAAAATCTACTTCACGGTTTTGAGAATAACTTTTGCATACGAACTCGGATTTTGGTGTTCTTTAGCTTGTTTTGAAGAGGACAAAGAGCTCTACATCATCATCTCCGTGGTTCATGCTATATACTCCATCCAAATTCCGTGAGCAAGGTGGAATCCACCAATAAAGGGTGAAGATCGGCGACGAAAGGTATAAACATTCCGCGACTTCTCCCCACTTTCTTTCCTTTGTGAGCTACACTATCTTTGTGTTCAACAAACACCTGTTGAGCTAGTTCCTCCTATGATTGCTTGGGCTATGCACATTTGATACCTTGTAGAATTCTAAGCAAAAGTTGTGAGCGCGCTATCTCATATAGTTATCTTGTATAGTTGTTGGCACAAGGAAGAGGCAAGTGAAAAAGAAAAGAAAGAAAAGAAAGAAAAAAAATAGAAAAAGAAAAAGAAAAAGAAGAAAAAGAGAAAGAAACAAGTGCCTCATAGAATAGGAAGCGCAAGCTCGATGAACATCAAATAGGTGGTACTTATTGTGCATATCTTGTAGCCCACCAATTTATTGCAATCGAACTAGCGTCTCTCCTTGCACTTGTGCGACATGAGCTTATAGTCTTCGCTAGGTAATCATTTGGTTCTTAGCTCACTTTCTCCGTCGTGCAAGTCCCATTTATCCCACCGTGTGTGTTTCCTTGTACATATTTCCTTCTTGTGGATTGACTTGTTTTGCTTTGTGATCATTGTGGTTCTTTACTTGCCATTACAACATCTTGATTTCGGATTGTTCTTGGACACACCACCTTCCATACCTATCCACCATAAGCTTTGTGTGTGTGTGTTTTTTAGTGGTTAGTTGGTTTTGGTGTTCTGCGTGAACTTCACTTTGCTTGGTTTTGATTGCTCTCAAGTGTTGCCACTTGCACGATACTATCTTCCAAGGTAAAGTAAGGTTTGGCGTTGCATTCCTAACCCCCTACCACTTCCATATACACCACTTGGTCTTGTGAATCATGTCTAGGGACTCCGGAACCGAGGATGATTTATATGAAGAATCCATGATGAGCCACCACGACTACGAGTCCACAAGTATAGAGGACATGATGGAGCACTACACCGACAATGGCTCCACATGCTTTGACGACCCGGAGCATTGCACATATGACGGCTCCACATGCATGGAAGACATGGAGCACGTCATCAACTATGGATCCTCAAGCATGGAGGAATTGGATCTCTACATCGACAATGGCTCCTCATGCATGGAGCACTACACTGACAATGGCTCCACATGCTTGGGTGATATGGAGTACTACATCAACAACGACTCCCCAAGCATGGATGACTTCGAGTGCTACAACGACGACGCCTCACCAAGCATGGAGGACATGGCGAGCTTCACCCACTTCGAGGGCTCTTCCAAGAGCCATAAAGAATACCTCCACTGCTTAGAGATGGAGGACTACTATGCCAAGCTAGCGGAGACGCATCATCAAGAAACCATGACCTTCAAGGCCAAGCGTTCCACACCAAAGGGCACCACCTACTTCGATGATCCACCTCCAAGGCGTCAAGCGCCACCACCTACATGGCGTCATGCATCACCATCTCCAAGGCGACGAGCGCCATCACCTCCAAGCCGTCAAGCGCCACCATCTCCAAGGCACCAAGCACGACCATCTCCAAGGCATCAAGTGCACCAACCTCCAAGGCAACAAGTGCCACCGCCTACAAGAAGAGTAGCGCCCCAACATCATCTTCCCAAAGAGGAGCCAAGAAGCAAGAATCTTCATCAACATACATCCTCTCATGATCATCACCAACATCAAGAGGATACAAGACGTCGTTCAAAGCATCTTCGCCATGAAGACGAAGAATACATGTTGAGCACCATCCATAATGCTCAACCAAGCTCAAGAATGCACCACCATCACAAGAAGAGTGCCAAGGACAAGGAGCATCGTCGCGAGCGTCATGTGGATGATCAAGTGTGCCATCTACATCAACCTTTGGCAAGGCACGCCAATGACCTCCGTCAACACCATCATAAGGCACCTTCAATTACTCGTGCCACCACCAAAATGGCACCAAGAGCAAGCTCTCCTCCACGCCATCAAGCTTCAACGCCCAAACTTGACGTCCTAGATGACGCATGCACCTTCATGGATGAGGAAGACGAAGACCTCTACTTCGCCAAGTTGGATGAGTACATCAAGAGGACTACACAAGCCAAGGTGCAAGATGGCGACGACAAGGTCAAGAATGGTGAGCATGGGACTTTCTCTTCACCAAAGGAGGCGCAAGGAGTTGAGAGAACCGAACCTACCCCCATATGCTTGAGTGATGATATGGTACCAATCCCATGTGAGTATGAGAGCCACTTAGCCCACTTGAGTGAAAACAAGAGTGAGCTAAGTGACTCCACCATATGTGAGATTGAGTGCTTCCACTTGGAGGGCATGAGTGATACACCGAGTGAGTTGAGAGTGGTAGTTGATAGGTCATGTGAGACAACTTTCATTGCTAACAACTTACCTCTACATCTAGTGTGTTTCCTCATGATGTGCTACCCATGGATCAAGAAGCGCCAAGCTTGGAGATGATGATGCCTCCGACAGATAAGATGTACATGGTGGATGAAGATGATGCCATCCCCATACATGATGAAGAAGTCGTCCACATGGAGGCCAATGCTACCACAACACCCACTTCATATGAGAGGTATGAACAAGGTAAAAATAAGGGTGTTGTTGATGCCATGATCCCACTAGTGGACATGATGACTTGTGATGATTGGCATGCTATGGATGATGTTTGTGATATCACATATGCTTCATTGATATTTCCATGTGATACTTTGCATTTGCATAATGTTGAGCATGTGAAATTATTTGATTGTGATGATGTTGCCATAGACATGCAATGCTCTAAACGTTACGTTGATGATATCATTGCTTGCACTTTGTTGCACAATTGCTCTTTCCAATGTTTTGCTTGCAATGATGTTACCAACGGTACACCTCGAACCATGCTTTGTCATGAATGTTTTACAATCTCTCTTGTTGCTTGCAATAAGTTGAATAATTGCTCTTTCACTTGCTTTGCTTGCAACAATAATTCTCATATGGTTTATATTGAGATGGCCCCCATAGCTTTCTCAAATTTTGGAGATTTTGATAAATGCCATGATAAGCATGTTCACCACTTGCATACTCACCATGCATATATTTCATACTTGATTGACACTCATGGTGATGTGCACAAGAAGAGATACGTCATGATGGATGATGTGTTTCTCTACCATGCACACACGTTCTTCCTTTTATGCTTGATGTGTGTAGGTACCCACAAGAGAATGTCAACCTCGGTTGAGCACGAGTTGACAGAAAGAGCTCTAGAGAGCATCCCCCACGTGAGTTCAAGATCGAACCCAGCTCTGATACCTTTTGCATGCTTTGCATCTTTCATGTTGAACAATTCCCCTTTCCTATGGTTTGCTTGCAAGCATGTTAATGGTATTCTTTCACCTTGTGACAATCATGTTTCGTCGCTATTGGATATTGATGCTTTGTGTGTTGCCACAAAAATATTGAACAATTTCTCTTTCCGATGTTTTGTGTGCAACCATAATGCCATTTTGCGCATGTATTGTCATGAGAGCTTCTAAGTCTCTCGTATTGTTGTTGCAACAAACATAAGGACCACTTGCTCTTTCATATGGTTTGTTTGCAAACATGTTGTTTTTGCTTCCGCTTGCGATACTCATACCCCCATGATTTTGGCTTTTGATGATATGTGTATGGCATCCAACATATTGGACAATTGTTCTTTCCAATGGTTGGTTTGCACACATAATGATGTTGCTTTGGATATTCTTCCTCATGTGTTTTTGCCGAATTCTCCTAGCTTTGCATCAAAGATGTTGATCAATATTTTAGTCAATTTCTTTGAGTGCCACACTAAGATGTTATATGGAGTTTTTGAGTTCCCACATTTGGATGATGTTCAATTAACTTCCATGCACTTTGACCTTGCATAAGCATTTCGTTTGCGATACTTGAGTTGTGCTAATAGTGTTGTGCACAAGAATGGACATGCCACCAATGACATGCTCCTCTATCACACACAAACATATTTTTCTTGGTCTTTGTTGTGTGAAGGTACAATTGATTACGCGTCCACCTCTATGGACAAAGAGTTGACAAGCCGAATCGAAGAGAGTTACCTAGGGCTACCCTTCAATGAGCTATCTCTACATTATAAGGTGACTTCCTTCTACTTGAGGACTCATGCTATAATCTTCATGAATTGGCTACTCTTTGAGTGTTGCTTCGCTTTTGTTGTGAGCTTTGTAGGCTTCATGGAAGGTGAAGGAACATTGAAGAGTTGCCACATCAAACTTCTCAAGGACGACTATATGGTGAACCCCAGGATCAAGAAGGTCTCTCGACATCATCTTCTTAGGATGAGCATGAAGAGTCGAGGACGACTCTTTTTGAAGGGGGGGGAGCTGATGCAGCCCGTCCTGCGGACGCTACTACATCCATAACGCCAAGTCCCCAAGTCAACCAAGAAGATGGACCAGGAGCAGCCAGCTCCAGAACGAGAGTCTCCGCCGTCATCGCCCCGGAGAGCCCGCCCGGAACCAGCCGGAGTGTCCGGCGCAGCCAGAGTGTCCGGCGCGACTCGGCCGGAGTGTCCGGCCTGCCCAGCCCCAACCTGGCGTGGACATTCAGAAGGCCAGTTTCTACACTACCCGGACACTACCCGGAGTGTCCGGTCAGCCCGGACTGTCCGGCCCAAGTGATGGGCCTGCGAGCCAACAGCTGGGCCCTTGGCCCATGTACCCCTCTATTTCGCACCAAACCCTAGTTTTATGCCCAAACTACCCCTGAACTTGTTGCTGGCCGATAAATAGAGCCCCCACCCCCCTCATGTATCCCTTAGGCATAGATGATAGACTAAAGAAAACCCCCTTTGTGGAATCTCTAGTTTTTCCTCATCCCCTTCTACCAAAGGGGATCGACTATCGTCACCACCTCGTTGGAGTTTGCATCGCGCCTCCCTCATTGTACAAGGCCTTGGCATCGGTGTCCCTTTGCCAAGACGTCAAGACCCTCTCCAAGGTGTTCTTCCCTCTCCGCTTGGGATTGACGGGAGGACGTTGACCGATCTTTCCTTAGGAGGATTCTATCGGACCGGTGGCCACCGGTGAGAGCAATCGGCCTTGCATCATGTGTGTTTTGCGTGTGTTCATCGTGTTCTTCGCGAGGTGTGCGTCCGCTTCCGCTACCTTCTCCCTTTCCCCTCGCTTTCCCATCGATTTGACCACGAGATCCGTGAAGATCGGGCCACCCTAGAGGTTTGCCCTCATCAGACGGTCTGAACACCGCTTCGGAGACAGACCAGAGTCTCCGGTCCGACCGGAGTTTCCGGCCCATGACACCGGAGATGTCACGCATGTTAAGGCCTTTGGGCCTTTGGCCTATGTAATCCCCCTTTTATTCCTATAGTACCCTTGAACTTGTGGCTAGCCTATATATAGTGCCCCCGCACCTTCATGTTACCCTAGGCATAGATGATAGACTAAAGACACTCCCTTTGTGGAATCTCTAGTTTGGCCCCATCCCCTTACCCAAGGGGACCGACTGTCATCACCACCTCGTTGGAGTTCGCATCGCGCCTCCCTCATTGTACAAGGCCTACGTTTGCGAGTATGTGAGCGTAGTTGTCAAGACCCTCTCCAAGGAGTTCTTCCCTCTCCGCTTGGGATCGAGGGAGCATGTTAACCGATCTTTCCTTGCGAGGATTCTATCAGACCGGTGGCCACCGGCGGGAGCAATCGGCCTTGTATCGTGTGAGTTTTGCGTGTGTTCATCGTGTTCTTCACGAGGTGTGAGTTCGCTTCCTCTACCTTCTCCCTTTCCCCTCGCTTTCCCATCGATTTGACCACTAGATCCATGAAGATCGGGCCACCCAGGAGGTTAGCCCTCAACATTTGGTATCAACAGCTTTTGGTTGCCACGGATTTCTCATCGATTTGGTCTTTTCCCCATAAATTCGAAAATTTCACCAAAAACAGCCCCAATTCATGTTTTGGATCGATCTATGATTTGAGTGAGTTTTGGTAGGTTTTGATCTGTGGATTACTTGCTAAACTTGTTGATCTACGTTCCCCTGTGTTTCCATAGCCTAATTCCTTGATTTCCCACATCAATTTGAGGTTTTGTTTCGAGTTTTTCTGCCCAAAATGTGCCTCGGATGTGTTCTTGAAGTCCTGGAATCGACCGGACCGGAGTCTCCGGCCCAGGACCAGAGTTTCCGGAGTTAGTGACTCCAGACAGGAGTCTACGGACCCAGCATACCGTAGTCTCCGCCCCCCGGCAGACAGCAAATCAGTTTCACGGTTTTGAGCATAACTTTTGCATTCGAATTCCGATTTTGGTGTTCTTTAGCTCGTTTCAAAGAGGAGAAGGAGCTCTACATTAGTATCGAAGTGGTTCATGCTATATACTCCATCCAAATTACGTGAGAAAGACGGAATCCACCAATAAAGGATAAAGATCGGTGATGAAAGGTATAAACATTCCGCGACTTCTCCCCACTTGCATACTTTGTGAGCTACACTATCTTTGATATCAACAAACACCTATTGAGACTAGTTCCTCCTATGATTGATTAGGCTATGCACATTTATACCTTGTAGAATTCCGAGCAAAAGTTATGAGCGCGCTATATCATATTGTTATCTTGTATAGTTGTTGGCACAAGGAAGGGGCGAGTGAAAAAGAAAAGAAAAAAGAGAAAACAATAGAAAAAGGAAAATAAAAGGAGAAAAATAAACAAACAAACAAGTGCCTCATAGAATAGGAAGCGCAAGCTCGATGAACATAAAATATGTGGTAGTTATTGTGCATATCTTGTAGCCCACCAATTTTTTGCAATCGAACTAGCGTCTCTCCTTAGACTTGTGTGGCACGATCTTATAGTCTTTGCTAGGTAATCATTTGGTTCTTAGCTCACCTTCTCCATCGCACAAGTCCCATTTATCCCACCATGTCTGTTTCCTTGTACATAATTCCTATCTTGTGGATTGACCTGTTTTGCTTTGTGATCATCGTGGTTCTTTACTTGCCATTACAACATCTTGAGTTCGGATTGTTCTTTGACATGCCACATTTCATACCCATCCACCATAAGCTCTCTATGTGTGTTTTTAGTAGTTAGTTAGTGTAACACCCTCGAATCGGCCCTATGCAAGTTTTAGCCCTTTCCGCCAAACCCGCATAGAAACGATTCAAGGACGTCCACCAGGCACTTTCGTGCGGGTGGAAAACAAAGTAATACCATTACACATCAGTCCTCGATGGGACCCACAGAACAGATATATATACAACAGCGACTCAGCGAGTCAAGCATATAGATATACAAATACGAAGATCCAAATCACCTTGAAAACGATACAGCGTCCGAGTACGGACAAGATGCAAATCGGGCTAAGAGCCCTGAAGAATAACCAATGGCGTCCATAACCCTGCCCAGGCCAAGTCGGAAGGGTAACCCTGCTAACGACGTCGATCTCAAACCTGCTAAAACAAAAGGGGTGCCGACAAAGGGCAAAGGAAAAAGAGGAGCGTCAGTACTGAGGCCAGTACATGGCGAGGCTAGAATTTGGCGGCTCTCGCCTACATAGGTATGGTGGACTGAAGCGGCAGCGCAGCGGCACTAAACAACCTATAGAGACTCTGCAACACTGGTGGCTATTAGAGGGTAAGAAAGACCTATTCGGATCCTACCTGATACTAGCACCAAACATACCCATCCTGGTATTTCCCCCTCGAGACCAAACGAGGAAGTCGGACCAAGGAACTCACACAGTTGGCAGTTTTACTCATTCCATTATAGTTGAAGCACTTACTAGTCAGATATAGATTTCATGAGTCATCCTGATAGCATAAGTAGTGGGCAGTTTTAATCACCATTCCGTTGTAGTTGGAACATTTACTAGTCAGATGTATTTGTCCTGAGGAATTCCAAAACCCAACAGTTGTTGACACTTTTATCACATTCCATTGGAGTTGCAATACTTACTAGGCAGGTATAGTATTACACAGATCACCACAGATCCACCACTTGTTGGCATTTTTATTATCCATTCCATTGTAGTGAAGCTGAATTACTAGTCACATATTAAGTCAGATTTATAGTACTACGTTAGTTATGCTTGTCTGTGATCGAGATACTGTGCTCCAAGGCGTCCATAACCGCGGACACGGCTTTCAGAAAGTTTTACCCTGCAGGGGTGCACAAATAGCAACACACACTCGGTCAACCTCAGAAAAACCAACTCAAAACCCAACGAGGCTTTCACGACAAAGCAATCACAGGATTCATAAATATTTCAGGGGGCCACCCCACTAAGCTACCTGCGACGAAGTTGGCCGGCTCCGAGACGGATCCAGGGTTTGTGTGGACGGCTGTAAACGACTGGGAACCCGAAAGTGTGACTGGGCTTGTCGATACAGCGAAAACGTGTCACGATCCTAAACAGTACAGGTGCTCCACGCACAATCGTAAATAAAGCAGTAAAGCATGGCATAAGTATAGGATAGTAATAAAGCCCCAAACTACTTTGTGGCCCCAAGAAATAGAAATGAATCAAGCTCTGGCTCAGGGGGGTCCATAAGGCCTCCCGGATGTGGATAGTGCGAAAAATCAATGAACAGGTATCAAGTACCCGGGGTCCTACGGGACACAAGTGAGCGTGGAAGAACCAAATAACATCTATTGCCCACCGATGCCTCTGCATTAGTTATATCTACCATTTTAATTGTTGTATTTAAAGTCGTGATCATCTCCACCATAAACATCTGTCAACATTCCAACAACTGTGGTATTTGACAACACAAGATCGCACCTGAGCAAGCAACTATGACTCGCAAGGCCAACTATCTACCAAAGAACGGGTAATAGGAGGTGTCCCAGACAATAAAGAGGCTGCACGGGATATATCTGGTACGGAACACTAAAGCATCGAGACACAGATAGCAATAGATCAACGGGAGGAAATAAAGACTATAAATGCAAAATAGGTAGAAGGGGGAGAGATACTCGCCTGGGAAACACTGCTGAAGAATCATATCCGGAGAACTTGTCGATACTCGCATCAACTCATCGGCCTAATCCGCGAAGAAGCAAACACTAGAAGAAACACCGAATGCAATATTTAATACTACGGCAGAAGATCCGGCATGATTATGATATGATGCATGGCATGACACAGATGCGGTGCAATTAGACAATATTTAGCGGAACCAGGGTCCCGACAATTAATTATTAGGTTCAAGTTATTTAGGTACCCCGCAAATTTAAATGTTGTCTTAACAAGGCAAAACATGGCATCAGTTCGCTACACAAATTTAAATGAGACCAATACAAGACTAGAAAAGCCCGCATATGGTCTTCATATTTAATTGTTAGATCAATTGGCTAATTAACCCGAACCCATATGATACGCTATACACATAAATGGTTTTAACACATACATGATATACAAGGCATTTTATAAAAAAAATAAAGATTGAGTCAAGATCTCACGATTCGGATGAAAGTCAGAGAGGGTCCTCAGAACTTTGTTGAAGTAGTAGAAGCAGTTGAATGGATGAAGTGGTTGAGTTAGCCAACACCAGGAAGAAGACCTCGTCGGAGGGATGGTGTCGTCCTGTCGGATGACGGGTCTTGGTGCGACATGACGTAGTAGTGCCAAATTTATAGGAATATAAGGCGGAACGGTGACGAAAAACCGCGGTCACACTCTCATAGGAATTTACGCAAACACTTGGCGGACGAGATGCGAACAGACAGAGAGCATGTAGCTGGGGTACATGCTGCTATCGGCTGAACAATGTGAAATAGATGTAGAGGAAACTGCAGGCTAAAGCTGGGTTGCAGTGCTCGTCGTCGATGCTGTAGAAGACCAGGCGTTAGGTCATGTGCTGCCTGCGTGCCAAGGAGAGTTGTCGGCTGCAGAGGCACATGCGCGTTGCTACTCTACTGTAGTGCTGCAGCATGCGGGGAGGGTCCAACTGGTGGTCGTCGCTAGCCCTTCAACGAGTGGAGGCCATGGCCGCAAAGGTGCGGGCACGCATGGGAGAAGGCCGGTGACTGGGCTGTGGTGGCGATCGAAATCCCCAGATTTAAGTGGAGCAGGTCATTGGCGATGGAAACGAGGCTGCAAAGTGCTGTCGGCATGCCAGAAAAATTCAAAGAGCACGGGCAAGCAAGGACTACAAGAGTGCATGGTGATGTGCAGCGATTTGAGTGGGCGGCGGCGGCAGGCTGCTGCTGCAGCTGAATTCTTCTTGATCGAATATGCAAAACGGGTGGTGGCATGTGGAGGCATAAGAATAACAAGAAGAGATGGTGGCATGTTGGGGATCTGGTGGAGTTGAGAGCACTCAATTTGGAATTGCTACTTAATCTACACGGGAGCCAAATTGACTAGACGGTCAGCTGCTGGAGAAAAAAATGAATAACAACCATTCATCGATGAGAACTGAAGGCAGAGGAAGAGAAAAGGGAGCATGCCCGGCGGCCGAAGGTTTGGAGTAAAGGGGAATTTCTAGATCTCTAACTCAGATGTGGGACTAGGGTTTGGGTGGAAAGAAAAAGGTAGGTTGAGTATTTTGGGCCAAAACTTTAGACGGTCTTTTGCCTATTTTATTAGTAAAATAAGAAAAAACTCTTTTGTAGTCTTATAACGACCGGAAATATTATTTTGTTTAATTTTAAATTTAGAAAAAAAGATGGCTTTATGTATATCAAACCGTACGAATAATTTAGTAAACAAAGTATGGTGTTCAATAAAAATAATTTTTATGCTCAGAAAATGCAAGAAAAATTTGCATGATCTAATGATGATGCACAAAATAGAAACAACAGACGATTTTCTAGTAGTGGTTTTATCGGGGTGCTACAATTCGACACCACTAACAAGGGATCTCGCCCTCGAGATCCGCCTCATGGTACTGGGAAGAAGGTCCGCGATCTAAATCTTCTTGCTTCGTGTAGGTCCTCGCGACACCACTAACAAGAGGTCGTTGTCCGTGATCGTCGAGAGAATACTCCAGGAACAAAGGGCGAAGGTAGAGGTATCAACAATAAAGCCACCTCTAGCTTCCGTGGACGGAGTAAAATTGCTAGATCCACCGATTCAATATACAAAAGCGAATGATGAAAAGTAGTGGTATGGTCGCGACTCCATCCCGCACTCATATCATTACTCCGTACATGAATAGCAGAATTAAGCAACCAACTCTCGGAGTTGGACTGAAGATCTCGACAGCGAGGTTCAGAAACAAGGAGTGATGCAGACTCTGCATCGGATCTGGCGTAGCTGATGATGACGTTGTCTCGGAAACTCCGGAAGGCACAAGAAGGGACAAAGAGGAGTCCATCAGATGAAGGATTACTCGGAGAGCACGAAGACCAGATGTAGAAGCAGCGTTACCAAAGGAGGAAGCGAAACCCTGAATGTACGACGGAAAACCCAACCACGAGAAATCCTGGACTCAAAGAAAAGATAAGAGAGCAGATTCAAAACATGCAGAGGTAAGAGGAGAACAGCAGAGGGGTAATGTTGAGGGCAAACCTCTAGGGTGGCCCGATCTTTCACGATTCCCTTTCAAATCGAGGGTAGAGTGCGGGGAAGGGAGGGAAGGATGAACACGACGAACACACACACGAAGAACGCGATGAAGACACACACGAAGAACGCGATGAAGACACACACGCAAAACCACGATAAACACCAATAGCTCACGCCGGCGGTGACCGGTCCGGCGCAATCCCTAGGATCGGCGTCGGGTGGAGGACTCTCTCTCGAACTGGCACGGCGAGATGGGAGACTCGGTGAGATCTTGACGTCTAGGCAAAGGGACATCGATGCCTAGGCCTTGTACAACGCGGAGGCACGATGCAAACTCCAACGAGGTTTGGGTATATTGGTGCTCCTTAGTCAAGGAGCATGAGGCAAGAATTAGATAGATCCACAAAGGGGTTTCCACTAATTCCAATATCATGCCTAGGGTTTATAATGGAGGTGTTGGACTATATATAGGCCAGCCACATAGTTAGGGGTACTTAGGAATAAAGGACAAGTTCTGGATGGACTAAGGGGTACATGGGTCGAAGGCCCAAAGGCCTTTTACATGCTTGGCGACGGTCGGTCCGGAGACTCCGGTGTGGTGGTCTGGAGACTCCGGTCTAGACTGGAGACTCCGGTCGGTCTCCGGACCAGCCTCCGGAGGGGCAGACAGATTGACCCAGCGCTTGGTCCTGGAGGCAGACCAGAGGTGGGTCCAGAGACTCCGGTGTCTTCAGGCCGGAGACTTTGGCAGGCCAGAGAGTCTGGTGTGCGCAGACCGGAGACTCGGTCTGAGCAGCTCCAGCAGCGTTTGCTTCACGTTCTGCTCCTTGTCCACCATCCTTGGGTGCTTGGTGATGTGTTGAGGCTTCGTACCTGATGATGCATAGGGTAGTTGTATGAAGTAGCATACCATCCAAGGAGGTATCGAATTGGCACGAGGAGAGGAACGAGTTCACCTTAGCTTGTAGGAGTTTGGCTCGGGCACGAGTCATGGATCCACTTGGGGGACTTGTTGGTGTAGATGTATAAGCGTCTGTAGGACGGGCTGCATCAGCTCCCCCCTTGGGAAAGAGTCGTCCTCGACTCTTCATGGTTATCATCGTGATAATCTCCATGGTAGGGTGAGAGGTCCTTGACATTGAATGTATTGCTTGCAAGGTACTTGGAGGTTGGTATGTCGATGATGTAGGCATTGTTGTTGATTCGTTTGAGGACCTTGAAGGGACCATCTCCTCTTGGCTTGAGCTTGGAGTCACGTTCCTTGGGGACGCGGTCTTTGCTTAGGTGTATCCACACAAGGTCACCTTCCTCAAATATCATCTCCTTCTTGTCCTTATTTAACCTTGAAGATTGGCGAAGGACTTGTTGTTCGATAGTAGCTCTTGTTTCTTCATGAAGCTTCTTCATAGCTTGTGCGCGCTTCTCGACGTCCATGTTCGTTCGCTCATGTAGAGGTAGTGGTAGGATGTCGATCACGGTGAGGGGCTTGAAACCATAGACGATCATGAATGGACTCATCTTGGTTGTTGAGTGCTTGGCGCAGTTGTAGGCAAACTCAGCGTGTGGGATGCATTCCTCCCCATCCTTCAAGTTTTTCTTGATCAACACACGAAGTAGAGTTCCGAGGCTTCGGTTGACAACTTCGGTTTGGCCATCAGTTTGAGGATGTGATGCGGATGAGAATAGGAGCTTAACGCAGAGCTTGGCCATGAGGGTCTTCCATAAGTAGCTCATGAATTTGACGTCGCGGTCGGAGCCGATTGTCCTTGGAAGACCGTGAAGACGGACGATTTCCCTGAAAAACAGATTTGCAACATGTGAAGCAAATATAGAAATCATGACCATGCTTAGATCTAGGCAATCCTAACACGAAATCCATGCTAATGTCGGACCAAGGTGTATGAGGAATATGCAATGACATATAAAGACCATAGGGATTAGCTTGCGACTTCGCTTCAACGCATGTGGTGCATCGTTGAACGTAGCGCTCCATGTCACGCTCATCTTGGGCCAAAAGTAGTGGTTGGAGAGCATGTCCAATGTCTTGTCGCGCCCAAAGTGACCCATAAGGCCTCCCCCATGAGATTCTTGGAGAAGCAAAAGTTGAAGTGACGACTTCGGGATGCATAGCTTGTTTTGTTTAAATAGAAAGCCCTTATGCAAATAGAAATCATCAACTCCTTTGTCATTGGAGCACTTTGTGAAAATTGGTTCAAAGAACGGATCGAAAGCGTATAAATTTTTTATTTCCTCAAGACCCAACACGTTGATTTCAAGTCTCGTAAGAAGGCTTGTATGTTTGCGGGACAATGTGTCCGCAACTACATTATCTTTGCCCTTCTTATACTTGACAATGTAAGGAAAAGACTCCATGAACTCAACCCACTTAGCGTGTCTCTTGCTCAAGTTAGCTTGGCCTTTGAGATATTTCAACGACTCGTGGTCGGAATGTATGATAAATTCCTTAGGCCAAAGGTAGTGTTGCCAAATTTGAAGGACACGAACTAAGGCAAAAAGCTCTTTGTCATAAATCGGATAGTTAAGGCAAGCACCATCAAGTTTCTCGCTATGGTGGGCGATAGGACGTACGTCTTGCATAAGGACTCCACCAATGCCAATACCACTAGCATCACACTCTATCTCAAAAGTTTTTGTGAAATCCGATAACGCAAGGAGAGGTGCTTCGGTGAGCCTCTTTTTGAGTTCATCAAAAGCTTTTTGTTGTGCTTTGCCCCACACGAAGGTGACATTCTTTTTGGTCAATTTCATTAAGGGGACAAGCAATGGTCGAAAAGTCTTTCACAAAGCGACGATAGAAACCGGCCAACCCATGAAAACTTCGGAGTTCACTCACATTTGTTGGGATGGGCCAATCTTGTATGTCCTTTACCTTGGAAACATCAACTTCAATTCCCTTCGAAGAAACGACAAATCCAAGAAAAAATCAACTTGTCTTTAGCAAAAGTGCACTTGGGAAGATTAGCATAAAGCTTTTCATGTCGAAGGATTTGCAAAACTTCCTTCACATGTGTTATGTGGTCCTCAAGTGATTTGCTCTAAACAAGAATATCATCGAAATAGACAACAACACCTTTTCCAAGACAGAACGCAAGATATGATTCATTAGGCGCATGAAGGTTGATGGGGCATTAGACAAACTAAAGGGCATAACAAACCATTCATAGAGACCAAGTTTGGTCTTGAAGGCGGTTTTCCACTCATCACCTTCAGCCATGCGTATTTGATGGTAACCACTACAAAGATCAATTTTCGAAAAAAGTGGCTCCACACAACTCATCAAGCATGTCATCGAGACTTGGTATGGGATGTCGATAACGCACGGTGATAGCATTGATTGGACGGCAGTCCATGCATAACCGTAACGTATCATCCATCTTTGGAACAAGAATCATGGGTACAGCACTTGGACTAGTGCTAACTTGGATCAAACCTTTGGAGACAAGTTGGTTGATTTGACGTTCGATCTCCTTCGTCTCCTCCGGGTTCGTGCGGTAAGCAGCGCGGTTGGGAAGTGGTGCACCGGGGATGAGGTCAATGCGATGTTCTATGCCGTGAAGAGGAGGTAGTCCATGTGGAAGCTCCTCGAGAAACACATCCTTGAATTCCTGCAAAACACTCATCAAAGATGGAGGAACACTGGTTAATTTGTTAGTTCCTTGCGCTAGTCCCTTGGAAAGGAGGACATAGTGCAAGATGGATGGGTTGTTCTGAACATCTCTCATCTCACTTTGGTGGCAAGGAGAACACTCTTAGTTTTTCCACTCGAATTTGGCTTGTGGCTCTCACTCACTATGAGGTGGTTCTCTCTCTCACCGCTCTTCTCACAAGTAGGTGTTGTGCTTTGCGCCCTCGCTAAAGCCTTTGCATTGTCCGCAATTATTTGGCTAGGAGTCATCGGTTGCAAAAACACATGTTTTGTTGAGCCATTTGAAGGTGTATATATTGGTGCGACCATCATGTTGAGCAGCCTTGTCAAATTGCCATGGTCGACCAAGAAGCATGTGGCAAACTGTCATAGGAACCACATCACACTCCACCGTATCTTTGTAAGGACCAATGGCGAAGGAGACCGATACGGTATGCTTGATCTTCGCGGACCCTTGGTCACTTAGCCATTGCACGTGGTAGGGGTGCTTGTGTGGATGGAGGGTGAGGTTGAGCTTCTCACACAACTCGGTGCTAGCAAGGTTGTGGCAATTCCCTCCGTCAATGATCACCTTGATAGATTTGCCATTGATGTCGGCTCGTGTTTGGAAGATATTGGAGCGTTGGTCTTCATGCTCTTGTGCTTGAGTGGTCAACATCCTTGTGACGACAAGCGATAGACTTGCGTCATGTTCACACAAGAGGAGTTCTTGATCATCTTCCACTCGTTGTCTTGCCATTGCTTCCTTGACACGGGCATCAAACTCATCTTCACTCAAGTACTCTTCATCACCATTGTCATGGATGAACAAGACTTTCTTGTTTCCACATTCGGCCGACTTGTGTCCTTTACCTCCACACGTGTAGCATTCACCGTTGAAAGGTGTATCACTTTTTGCTTGCTTGCCACTTGGGGTCAGTTTTCCTTGAGGAAGTGTGGGCTTGAAGGAAGGCTTGGAGGTACTTGAGGAGCTACCATTGAAAGTTGTTGGTGTAGCGGTGGAAGCTTGCTTGTAGGTGAAGTACGTCTTGGGGTTGTTGTACTTGATATCCTCTTGCACTTGACGTTCAGCCTTTGTTGCGATGTGCACAAGCTCAACCATGTTGTTGTAGGTTTGGAACTCGACGATGCGCTTGATTGGGTGATTCAAGCCAATAAGGAAACGTGCCATTGTTTGCTCCATGCGCTCATCAATGTTGGCGCGAATCAAGTTGAGTTCCATTTCCTTGAAGTACTCTTCCACGTCTTTGTCCCTTGACGAAGAGCTTGAAGGTTGTTGAAGAGGTCACGTGTGTAATGCACGGGGACAAACCGGGATCTCATGTGAGCCTTCATGTCATGCCAAGTTGTGATTGGCGGTTCTTGTCTTGCATCACGAGCAACTTGAACTTGTTCCCACCAAAGGTTGCGTAATCATCAAACTCTAGCGAAGCCATGGCGACCATCTTCTCGTTGCTATAGTTGTGCATGTGGAAGATCTTGTCAACTTTGAGTGCCCACGAGAGGTATTCTTTGGGGTCATTGGATCCGGTGAACTTGGGCATTGTGAACTTGAGCTTGCCAAAAGTTTCTTCATCGTTGCGGTCATTGCGACGAGCTTGGTGACCTTGTTGATGATCTTGTAGTTGGGGGAGGTGGAACTTGATTCTCGCGTCCTTGTTGCGGAGCTTGCTCTTGGTATTGTTGTTGAGGGGGAGCTTGCTCTTGCTCTTGGCGCGGTTGTTGACAAGAGGAGGCTCGTTCCTTGGTTGGTGATGTTGGTTAGGCACATCCGCGCCAAGAGCAAGAGCAAGCTCCCCCTCAAGGAACAATATCAAGACCAAGTTCCGCAAGAAGGTCACGAGAACCAAGGTCCACCTCCCCCACTACAAGATCATCAACAAGGTCACCAAGCTCGTCGCAATGACCGCAACGATGAAGAAACTTCTGGCAAGCTCAAGTTCAAGATGCCCAAGTTCACCGGATCCAATGACCCCGAAGAATACCTCTCGTGGGCACTCAAAGTCGACAAGATCTTCCGCATGCACAACTATAGCAACGCAAAGATGGTCGCCATGGCTCTCGCTTGAGTTTCATGATTTCGCCAACCTTTGGTGGGAACAAGTTCAAGTTGCTCGTGATGCAAGACAAGAACCGCCCAATCACAACTTGGCATGACATGAAGGCTCACATGAGATCCCGGTTCGTCCCCGCGGACTACACGCGTGACCTCTTCAACAACCTTCAAGCGCTTCGTCAAGGGACAAAGACCGTGGAAGATTACTTCAAGGAAATGGAACTCAACTTGATTCGCGCCAACATTGATGAACGCATGGAGCAAACAATGGCACGTTCCTTATTGGCTTGAATCACCCAATCAAGCGCATCGTCGAGTTCCAAACATTCCACACCATGGTTGAGCTTGTGCACCTCGCAACAAGGCGGAACGTCAAGTGCAAGAGGATATGAAGTACAACAAGCCCAAGACGTACTTCACCTACAAGCAAGCTTCAAACCGTTACACCAACAACTTTCAATGGAAGCTCTCAAGTACCTCCAAGCCTTCCTTCAAGCCCACACTTCCTCAAGGAAAACTGCCCCAAGTGGCAAGCAAGCAAAGAGTGATACACCTTTCAACGGTGAATGCTACAAGTGTGGAGGTAAAGGACACAAGTCGGCCGAATGTGGAAACAAGAAAGTCTTGTTCATCCATGACAATGGTGATGAAGAGTACTTGAGTGAATATGAGTTTGATGCCCGTGTCAAGGAAGCAATGGCAAGGCAACGAGTGGAAGATGATCAACAACTCCTCACGTGTGAACGTGACGCAAGTCCATCGCTTGTCGCACAAGGATCTTGACCACTCAAGCACAACAGCATGAAGACCAACGCTCCAATATCTTCCAAACACGAGCCGGCATCAATGGCCAATCTATCAATGTGATCATTGATGGAGGGTTTTGTTACAACCTTGCTAGCACCAGTTGTGTGAGAAGCTCAACTCACCCTACATCCACCACAAGAACCCCTACCCGTGCAATGGCTAAGTGACCAAGGGTCCGTGAAGATTAAGCATACCATATCGGTCTCCTTCGCCACTGGTCCTTACAAAGATACGGTGGAGTGTGATGTGGTTCCTATGACAGTTTGCCACATGCTTCTTGGTCGACCATGGCAATTTGACAAGGCTGCTCAACATGATGGTCGCACCAATATATACACCTTCAAATGGCTCAACAAAACATGTGTTTTGCAACCGATGACTCCTAGCCAAATAATTGCGGATAATGCAAAGGCTTTAGCGAGGGCGCAAAGCACAACACCTACTTGTGAGAAGAGCGGTGAGAGAGAGAACCACCTCATAGTGAGTGAGAGCCACAAGCCAAATTCGAGTGGAAAAACTAAGAGTGTTCTCCTTGCCACCAAAAGTGAGATGAGAGATGTTCGGAACAACCCATCCATCTTGCACTATGTCCTCCTTTGCAAGGGACTAGCGCAAGGAACTAACGAATTAACCAATGTTCCTCCATCTTTGATGAGTGTTTTGCAGGAATTCAAGGATGTGTTCCCCGAAGAGCTTCCACATGGACCTCATCCCCGGTGCCCTACTTCCCAACCGCATCGCTTACCGCACGAACCCGGAGGAGACAAAGGAGATCAAACATCAAATCAACCAACTCGTCTCCAAAGGTTTGATCCAAGTTAGCACTAGTCCAAGTGCCGTACCCGTGATTCTTGTTCCAAAGACGGATGATACGTTACGGTTATGCATGGACTGCCGTCCAATCAATGCTATCACCGTGTGTTATCGACATCCCATACCACGTCTCGATGACATGCTTGATGAGTTGTGTGGAGCCACTATTTTTTCGAAAATTGATCTTCGTAGTGGTTACCATCAAATACGCATGGCTGAAGGTGATGAGTGGAAAACCGCCTTCAAGACCAAACTTGGTCTCTATGAATGGTTCGTTATGCCCTTTGTTTATCAAATGCCCCATCCACCTTCATGCGCCTTATGAATCACATCTTGCGTTCTCTCATTGGGAAAAAGTGTTGTTGTCTATTTCGATGATATTCTTGTTTATAGCAAATCACTTGAGGACCATATAACACATGTCAAGGAAGTTTTGCAAATCCTTCGACATGAAAAGCTTTATGCTAATCTTCCAAGTGCACTTTTGCTAAAGACAAGTTGATTATTCTTGGATTTGTTGTTTCTTCGAAGGGAATTGAAGTTGATGTTTCCAAGGTAAAGGACATACGAGATTGGCCCATCCCAACAAATGTAAGTGAACTACGAAGTTTTCATGGGTTGGCTGGTTTCTATCGTCGCTTTGTGAAAGACTTTTCAACCATTGCCTGCCCCCTTAATGAACTGACCAAAAAGAATGTCACCTTCGTGTGGGGCAAAGCACAACAAAAGCTTTTGATGAACTTAAAAAGAGGCTCACCGAAGCACCTCTTCTTGCTTTACCGGATTTCACAAAAACTTTTGAGATAGAGTGTGATGCTAGTGGTATTGGCATTGGAGGAGTCCTTATGCAAAACGGACGTCCTATAGCCTACCATAGCGAGAAACTCGATGGTGCTCGCCTTAATTATCCAATTTATGACAAAGAGCTTTTTGCGTTAGTTCGTGTCCTTCAAGTTTGGCAACACTACCTTGGCCCACGGAATTTATCATACATTCCGACCACGAGTCGTTGAAATATCTCAAAGGCCAAGACAACTTGAGCAAGAGACACGCTAAGTGGGTTGAGTTCATGGAGTCTTTTCCGTACATTGTCAAGTATAAGAAGGGCAAAGATAATGTAGTTGCGGACACGTTGTCTCACAAACATACAAGCCTTCTTACGATACTTGAAATCAACGTGTTGGGTCTTGAGGAAATAAAATCTTTGTATGCTTCCGACCCGTTCTTTGAACCAATTTTCACAAAGTGCCCCAATGACAAAGGAGATGATGATTTCTATTGCATAAGGCTTCTATTTAAACAAAACAAGCTATGCATTCTGAAGTCGTCGCTTCAACTTTTGCTTCTCCAAGAATCTCATGGTGGAGGCCTTATGGGTCACTTTGGCCGTGACAAGACATTGGACATGCTCTCGAATCACTACTTTTGGCCCAAGATGAAGCGTGACGTGGAGCGCTACGTTCACGATGCACGGCAGGTGTTCAAGCTAAGTCGCAAGCTAACCCTTATGGTCTTTATATGCCATTGCCTATTCCTCATACCCTTGGTCCGACATTAGCATGGACTTCGTGTTAGGATTGCCTAGATCTAAGCATGGTCATGATTCTATATTTGTTGTTGTGGACCGTTTTTCAAAACTGGCACACTTCATACCGTGCCATAAGATCGACGATGCTTCACATGTTGCAAATCTGTTTTTCCGGGAAATTGTCCGTCTTCACGGTGTGCCAAGGACAATCGTCTCCGACCGCGACGTCAAATTCATGAGCTACTTGTGGAAGACCTTCATGGCCAAGCTCGGCGTCAAGCTCTCTCTTTTCATCCGCATCACATCCTCAAACTGATGGCCAAACCGAAGTTTTCAACCGAAGCCTCGGAACTCTCCTTCGTGTGTTGATCAAGAAAAACCTGAAGGATTGGGAGGAATGCATTCCACACGCCGAGTTCGCCTACAATCGAGCCAAGCACTCAACAACCAAGATGAGTCCATTCAATATCGTCTATGGTTTCGAGCCCCTCACCGCGCTCGATAACTATCGCTACCTCTCCATGAGCGCACAAACATGGATTCGAGAAGCGCGCACAAGCTATGAAGAAACTTCATGAAGAAACAGAGCTACTATCAAACAACAAGTCCTTCGCCAAACTTCAAGGTTAAAACAAGGACAAGAAGGAGATGATCTTTGAAGAAGGTGACCTTGTGTGGATACACCTAAGCACGGACCCGCTTCCCCCAAGGAACGTGACTCCAGCTCAAGCCAAGAGGAGATGGTCCCTTCAAGGTCCTCAAACGAATCACAACAACGCCTACATCATCGACATACCGACCTCCAAGTACCTTGCAAGCAATACATTCAATGTCAAGGATCTCTCACCCTAGCCCACCATGGAGATGTTCAAGATGATATCCATGAAGAGTCGAGGATGACTCTTTCCCAAGGGGGGTGGCTGATGTAGCTCGTCCTACAACGCTCCTACATCTCCCTACAAGTCCCCCAGTGGACCCAATGACTCGTGCTCGAGCCAAACTCCTACAAGCTAAGGTGAACTTGCTCCTTTCCTCCTGCCAATTTGATACCTCCTGGATGGTGTGCTACTTCATGCATCTACACTATGTATCATCAGGTACGAAGGTTCGACACAACACCAGACCAAGGATGAGAACAAGGAGCAGAACGTGAAGCAAACGCCGCTGGAGCTGCTCATACCGGAGTCTTCGTCTGCGCACACCAGAGTTTCTGGCCTGCCAAAGTCTCCGGCCTGGAGACAC
>CAJUXJ010002047.1:0-16389 GCA_910589775.1 Avena eriantha
ACCTCGTGATGTACACGTGGCTCTCTGCGAGGCATTGGTCCGGTTCATGCCAAAACCGGGACCAAAAAACCCCACGACGGTCAGCAGTCCAGGATTAATGTAATTATTCGGCGCAGAAATTAATTCGAGGCAGAAATTAATTCGAGGTAGAAATTGAATTGATCACTATTTTTTGAACAAATCATTCACAATTAATCGAGACAAAGGTCTAAATTAAGACATTTTATTATTCGACCACAAATTTT
Organism: Avena eriantha; assembly: GCA_910589775.1. Lineage (NCBI taxonomy): Eukaryota > Viridiplantae > Streptophyta > Magnoliopsida > Poales > Poaceae > Avena > Avena eriantha. The sequence continues at coordinate 246 of CAJUXJ010002047.1, forward strand.
TCCATACAAATAAAGATGCGACTTTATAAATTTCTAGTCGACAAACACTTCCGCTGCCCCTGTCCTCCGAGCCGTTGTCCCTCCGTGCCGCCGACTTCCTCGTCGTCATCGGATGAAATCTCCATGATTTCGGCGTTGTTCGGGAGCGGGCTCGTCTGCGCGCATAGCGGGCGTCGAGGGCGGTGTAGATGGTCCGTCCATGGACGGACCAGAACAACTCCCGCCCTCTTGGTTGTGGCGATCCGGTGCACAGGCGCCCGTCCATGAAACGGTTGCCAAGCTTGGCCTTTCCGCTCCTTCTTGAACACCGGGGCCATACTCGCTGCCCCCCCGCGTACCGGGGAACGCCGTAATGCACGCGGGTAGTTGGCGGTGACGCTCCGCGATGACGTACTCCATCTCGTATTCCGCGGGGGTTGAGGAGCGGAGCCACCGGCACCCCCCCCTCGCTGATGCGAAATCCGGCGGGAAGGGTTGCGCGCGGCGGCGCGAGGATGCCATAGATCGCAAACTGCGCTGCCTCGTAGTGGTTTAGCGTGGGCACCTCCATGACGGTCGGTGGAGATTGGAGAGGGACGGGAGCGAACGACGGCACGGTGGAGAGGCAAAGTGGTGGGGTGGAGAGGGACTGCAGAGAGGCAGAGGCGATGGCGAAAGCGAGCGTTGTGGCCTCATATTTATGCACGGGGACTACGAAGCGACGGGGGCATTGGTCCCGGTATTGCCAAGAATCGAGACCAAAGCCCCTCCCGCGCGACACGTGGCGGCCCAGCAGCGCCCCCCCACCGAAGTCATTGGTCCCGGGTCGTGCCATTAACCGGACCAATGACCTGGGTGGGGTGCGAGCTGCTGGGCGGCCACGTGTCGCGCCGGAGGGGCTTTGGTCCCGGGTTCGTGGCAATAACCGGGACCAAAAACCCTCCCCTGGCTATATATAAGCCCAGCCCTTTGCCCACCAAATTTTGCTGGATTGTGTGTGAGAGTGGGTGCTAGCTTTTTTTTCTTTGATTGCACACAAGGTGTTCGACGAAATGTCCGAGCCACACTTTAGTTCGCACAACACGGTATCCTCGGCTGAGGTTAGCAACCTTATCTTCTTTATCTGTAACTGATACAAAAATATTGCATCTGTCCATGTAGGGTGGTCATTTTACTATTCACGATGTTATTGTAATGGTTAATTATTATGACGCAGATCGATGCAATGCGATTAATGGCGACCGACGCCATTCCGATTTTAATTGCAGGCCTCCATAAATTTATCGATTTGGCATAAGGCAAAGCAAAGTGGATAAATTTTTATGCCTGTCCGTCCCTGCATCGACTTGTCGGCACGTCGGCGGAGCACTCTGCCCCTGAGAATCCTTCAATAGTCATCTGTGCTTCGGAATGAGGTTTCATGCCCGGATATTTATGGTTGGGCATGCACGGAGAAAGAGGGGTTAGGACTGGAAGGAAAATCGCAAGACAGAGGTAGGATGATGATCAGTCTATCCTATGTCCCCTGAAGGTAAATACGGTGATACTACGGCAAGGAAGAACATGGAAGAGAGGGAGGCGACAATGAAGGAAGACAACAGGGCATCAGAGAGCCCTGCTGATGTCTGGTCTTGGTCGGGTCCATTTTCTGATGCAAAAGCAACAATGTGATACAGAAAAGGTGGTGAGAAGCTTAAGTTGGAGGGGCCATGCAAAAGGATCACAAAAGTTGTTGTACCCAAATTGCGAAGATGGCAGCACAAAGCCTCGGTACCACACTTGAACTGCTGAAATGGAAGGCAGAGACTGGCTTCTCTGACAAGGATTGAGAAGTTACTGAAAAATATGAAGCCGAAGCTTCCAAAGGATAATGAGCTGCCCGAGACAACGTACGAAGCAAAGAAGACTATCTGCCCTCTAGGATTAGATGTGGAGAAGATACATGCATGCATTAATGACTACATCCTGTACCGCGGTGAGAATTACGAGAATATGGATAAATGCCTGGTATGCAATGCATGTCGATACAAGATCAACAAGATGACCCCTGGTGATGTTGAGGGGCGATGACGAGCCCTTCGGGAAGAGGGTTCCTGCTAAGGTTGTGTGGTATGCTCCTATAATACCACGGTTGAAACGTCTGTTCAGAATAAAGAGCATGCTAGTTAGTTGTGATGGCACAAAGAAAGCATAAGAAGGACGGGAAACTGAGACACCCTGCCGATGGGTCACAGTGGAGAAACATCGAGAGAAAGTACTCGACTTTGCAGGTGACGCGAGGAACTTATGGTTTGGTCTAAGTACAGACGGCATGAATCCTTTTGGGGAGCAGAGCTGTAGTCACAGCACCTGGCTAGTGACTCTATGTATCTACAACCTTCCTCCTTGGTTGTGCATGAAGCGGAAGTTCATTATGATGCTAGTGCTCATCCAAGGACCGAAGCAACCCGGCAACGACATTGATGTGTACCTAAGGCCATTAGTCGATGAACTTTGCAGTTGTGGGCAGAACTAGGTGTAAAGGTGTGGGATGAGCACAAACAGGAGACATTTGACCTACGAGCGTTGTTATTCGTAACCATCAATGATTGGCCTGCTTAGTAACATTTCAGGACAGTCAAACAAGGGATACAATGCATGCACGCAGTGTTTAGATAATACTAAAGGTACATATTTGGATAAATGTAAGAAGGTTGTGTACCTGGGGTGTCGTAAATTTCTTCCGACCAATCATCAAGTAAGAAAGAAAGGCAAGAATTTCAACGGTGAGGCAGATTACCGGAAGAAGCCTAAGCTCCCTAAAGGTGCTGATGTATTTGGTATGGTGAAGGACCTAGAAGTAATCTTTGGAAAGGGTCCTGGCGGTCAATCTGTTCCGAAAGACCCCATTACCGGACACACGGCCATGTGGAAAAAGAAATCTATATTTTGGGAGCTTGAGTATTGGAAAGACCTAGAGGTCCGTTCTTCAATCGACGTGATGCACGTGACGAAGAATCTTTGCGTGAACCTGCTAGGCTTCCTGGGCGTGTATGGTAAGACAAAAGATACACCAGAAGCACGGGAGGACCAGCAACGTATCAAAGACCCACACAAAAAGCATACTGATAAAGGACGTAAATACTTAAGTAGCTACGCTCTTACCAAAGCAGAGAAGGAAATCTTTTTTGAAGTCCTTTACAGTATCAAGGTCCCAGCTGGCTTCTCGTCAAATATAAAGGGAATAATAAATATGGCAGAAAAAATTTCAGAACCTGAAGTCTCATGATTGCCACGTGATTATGACACAGTTGCTTCCGGTTGCATTGAGAGGGCTTCTACCGGAAAATGTTCGATTAGCCATTGTGAAGCTATGTGCATTCCTCAATGCAATATATCAGAAGGTAATCGATCGAGAAAGTCTGGAAAGGCTACAGAAGGATGTGGTCCAATGTCTTGCCAGTTTTGAGTTGGTGTTCCCCCCGTCCTTCTTCAATATTATGACGCATCTCTTAGTTCACCTAGTCGATGAGATTTACATTCTCGATCCTGTATTTCTGCACAATATGTTCCCCTTCGAGAGGTTCATGGGAGTCTTAAAGAAATATGTTCATAACAGTGCTAGGCCAGAAGGAAGCATCTCCAAGGGCTATGGAACAGAGGAGGGTCATTGGGTTCTGTGTAGACTTTCTTCCTTGACCTTAAGCCGATTGGTGTTCCTGAATCACAGGTATGAGGGGAGACTGAGTGGAAAAGGCACGCTAGGAAAGAAAGCAATGATATTTAGGGACGGACATTCTTTGAATCAAGCACACTACATAGTTCTCCAAAGTTCTACCTTCGTGGCTCCGTATATCGAGGAACACATGAATGTTGTACGCTCCAAGTTCCCGGGAAGGATGACTACTGGATTAAAAAAATCATATGGAGACTTTCGGCACTTGGTTGCAATTACATCTCATGAATGACACCACTATTGGAGAATCAGCTCTACTTGTTGGCCGCGACACCATCGGCGACTGTATTAACTTTCCAAGCGTACGAGATAAATGGGAATACATTTTACACGATTGCCCAAGATAAAAAGAGCACCAACCAAAACAGTGGTGTCCGCTTTGATGCAACATGCGAGAATGGGAAAAGGACACATACTATGGTGACATAGAGGAGATATGGGAACTTGACTATGGACCTACTTTTAAGGTCCCATTGTTTCGGTGCAGTTGGGTCAACATGAATGGAGAAGGGGTAAAGGTAGACCAGCTGTACGAATGACAACAGTGGATCTCAAGAATCTTGGTTATAGAGACGAACCATTCGTCCTAGCCAATGATGTGGCTCAGGTTTTTTATGTGAAGGACATGTCCTCTAGACCGCAAAAAAGAAAAAATAAGGAAACGAATACATCAGACGATGAGCCCAGGCGTCACATAGTTCTTTCAGGGAAAGAAACATCACGGGAGTCGAGGACAAGACAGACATGTCAGCAGATTATGATAAGTTTGATGAAATTCCGCCCTTCACCATGAAAACTGACCTAAGCATCCCGTTAAGCAAAGAAGATGCTCCATGGTTATGGCCTAAGAAGCGATCATAGGCAAGGGATCGACATATGCAATGAAGGATTCATATCCTAAACCCTAAACCCTATGTAAATCTATGTAATGTATGGAAACCTTATGTGATGTATGGAAACTTTATGTGTTGTATCGAAACTTTATGTAATGGAGTCTTTCACGGGCTTGCAGGTAAATTTTTCCGAGGCGGAGCTTCCGAAGATATCGTAGGGCGTGTGCACCAACGACATCTTCGAGAAGCTCCGCCACGGGAGATTTCTCAACCCTTTCCCCAACACTGTTAGAGGAGATGGAGTCTTCCACGGGCTTGCAGGGAAATTTTTCCAAGGCGGAGCTTCCGAAGATGCCGTAGGGCGTGTGCACCAACGACATCTTCGAGAAGCTCCACCACGGGAGATTTCTCAACCCTTTCCCCAACAATGTTAGAGGAGATGGAGTCTTTCACAGGCTTGCAGGGAAAATTTTCCGAGGCAGAGCTTCCGAAGATGCCGTAGAGCGTGTGCACCAACGATATCTTCGAGAAGCTCCGCCCACGGGAGATTTCCCAACCCTTTATCCATGGGGATCAAACTCTCTCTACCTATGTTGGCTTGTTGAGGTGCTTTCCATGGCGTATCGATGGTCCTTTTATAGGCACGGCGCCGGCTTCTACTTTGTCTTATTCCTCTGACAGGGCGTCATGCGCTACATGCTTTATCTCATCGAGCAGTGCGTCCACCCACACGTCCTTATCCCGCCGGCAGCTTTAGTCTCGGTTGCACCCACCAGCCGGGACTAAAGGTTACACACGCGTCCTTATCCCACCGACAGCTTTAGTCTCGGTTGCACCCACCAGCCGGGACTAAAGGTTACCCACGCGTCCTTATCCCACCGATAGCTTTAGTCTCGGTTGCACCCACCAGCCGGGACTAAAGATTACCCACGCGTCCTTATCCCACCGGCATCTTTAGTCTCGGTTGCACCCACCAGCCGGGACTAAAGGTTACCCAAGATGCACATGTGTGCACAATATGGGCACATTATCACAAACTATGCCCTGATTCTAGCCATAACATTGGTGGTTTGACCTAAATGCCATGAAACCTCGAACATGATAGGTCATTTTGTGAAGGATTTTTTATGATGTTTGCAATTTTTCAAGTTCAATATTTTTCCTTGCAACTGTGACACATAATATGACACCAACGCGAAGGTTTCACATTGTTTGGATCATTTTGAATTTCTTATGCCCGTTTCAAACTATATTCAAAACGGCGGGCATGAAGCTTCTTAGCCCAGGGCGAGCCTCGCTGAACTTGAAGTGGATCTCTGATGAAATAGCACGTTGTGAACCTATAAATGATTTTTTTTTAAATTCAAAAGCATTATATCATGTACTTGTAGTTCAAATCTTGGCAACCTCCTACCGATTCGGCAGGAATTTGTCTATTTCATCAGGCATGGATAGAAAGGTTCCAGATACACCGATTGGGAAATTGTCCATATAAGGTGGTATAGTACTTTTGAAAAATGGTTTGGTACCAATACCAAACTTTAATTTGGTGTTTGCTTCATAGAACACACCGATTTCGGCACCTCAAAAATAGAAATTGGCTTTTTCGTGTGTCGAAATGGAAAACTTCCTCCTGCAACATCGAAAGCCATTCCAAGATGCACATGTGTGCACAATTTGGGCACATTATCACAAACTATGCCCTGATTCTAGCCATAACATTAGTGGTTTGCCCTAAATGCCATGAAACCTCGAACATGATAGGTCATTTTGAGAAGGATTTTTTATGATGTTTGCAGTTTTTCACGTTCAATATTTTTCCTTGCAACTGCGACACATAATATGACACCACGCGAAGGTTTCACATTGTTTGGACCATTTTTGAATTTCTTATGCCCGTTTCAAACTATATTCAAAACGGCGGGCATGAAGCTTCTTAGCCCGGGGCTGAGCCTCGCTGAACTTGAAGTGGATCTCTGATGAAATAGCATGTTGTGAACCTATACATGATTTTTTTTAAAAATTCACAAGCATTATATCATGTACTTGTAGTTCAAATCTTGGCAACCTCCTATCGATTCGGCAGGAATTTGTCTTTTTCATGAGGGGTGGACAGAAAGGTTCCAGATACACCGCTTGGGAAATTGTCCATATAAGGTGGTATGGTATTTTTGAAAAATGGTTTGGTACAAATGCCAAACTTTAATTTGGTGGTTGCTTCACAGAACACCCCGATTTCGGCACCTCAAAAATGGAAATTGGCCTTTTCGTGTGTCGAAAGGGAAAACTTCGTCCTGCAACATCGTAAGGAAGCCCAAGATGCACATGTGTGCATAATTTGGGCACATTATCACAAACTATGTCCTGATTCTAGCCATAACATTGGTGGTTTGACCTAAATGCCATGAAACCTCGAACATGATAGGTCATTTTGTGAAGGATGTTTTATGATATTTGCAATTTTTCAAGTTCAATATTTTTCCTTGCAACCATGACACATAATATGACTCCACGCGAAGGTTTCACATTGTTTGGATCATTTTTGAATTTCTTATGCCCATTTCAAACTATATTCAAAACGGCGGGCATGAAGCTCCTTACCCCGGGGCTGAGCCTCGCTTAAACTTGAAGTGGATCTCTGATGAAATAGCATGTTGTTAACCTATAATTTTTTTAATATTCATAAGCATTATATCATGTACATGTAGTTCAAATCTTGGCAACCTCCTGCCGATTCGGCAGGAATTTCTCTTTTTTATGAGGGATGGACAGAAAGGTTCCAGATACACCCGTTGGGAAATTGTCCATATAAGGTGGTATAGTATTTTTAAAAAATGGTTTGGTACCAATCCCAAACTTTAATTTGGTGGTTGCTTCACAGAACACCCCGATTTCGGCACCTCAAAAATGGAAATTGGCTTTTTCGTGTGTCAAAAGGGAAAAACTTACTCCTGCAACATCGTAAGCCATCCCAAGATGCACATGTGTGCACAATATGGGCACATTATCACAAACTATGCGCTGATTCTAGCCATAACATTAGTGGTTTGACCTAAATGCCATGAAACCTCGAACATGATAGGTCATTTTGAGAAGGATTTTTTATGATGTTTGCAGTTTTTCACGTTCAATATTTTTCCTTGCAACTGCGACACATAATATGACACCACGCGAAGGTTTCACATTGTCTGGATCATTTTTGAATTTCTTATGCCCGTTTCAAACTATATTCAAAACGGCGGGCATGAATCTTCTTAGCCCGGGGCTGAGCCTCGCTGAACTTGAAGTGGATCTCTGATGAAATAGCATGTTGTGAACCTATAAATGATTTTTTTTTAAATTCACAAGCATTATATCATGTACTTGTACTTCAAATCTTGGCAACCTCCAATCGATTCGGCAGGAATTTGTCTTTTTCATGAGGGTGGCACAGAAAGGTTCCAGATACACCGGTTGGAAATTGTCCATATACGGTGGTATAGGTATTTTTGAAAAATGGTTTGGTAAAATGCCAAACTTTAATTTGGTGGTTGCTTCACAGAACACCCCGATTTCGGCACCTCAAAAATGGAAATTGGCTTTTCTCGTGTGTCTAAAGGGAAAACTTCCTCCTTGCAACATCGTAAGGCATCCCAAGATGCACATGTGTGCACAATATGGGCACATTATCACAAACTATGCCCTGATTCTAGCCATAACTTGGTGGTTTGACCTAAATGCCATGAAACCTCGAACATGATAGGTCATTTTGTGAAGGATGTTTTATGATATTTGCAATTTTTCAAGTTCAATATTTTTCCTTGCAACCGTGACACATAATATGACTCCACACGAAGGTTTCACATTGTTTGGATCATTTTTGAATTTCTTATGCCCATTTCAAACTATATTCAAAACGGCGGGCATGAAGCTCCTTAGCCCGGGGCTGAGCCTCGCTGAACTTGAAGTGGATCTCTGATGAAATAGCATGTTGTGAACCTATCATTTTTTTAATATTCATAAGCATTATATCATGTACATGTAGTTCAAATCTTGGCAACCTCCTGCCGATTCGGCAAAATTTCTCTTTTTTATGAGGGATGGACAGAAAGGTTCCAGATACACCGGTTGGAAAATTGTCCATATAAGGTGGTATAGTATTTTTAAAAAATGGTTTGGTACCAATCCCAAACTTTAATTTGGTGGTTGCTTCACAGAACACCCCGATTTCGGCACCTCAAAAATGGAAATTGGCTTTTTCGTGTGTCAAAAGGGAAAACTTAGTCCTGAAACATCGTAAGACATCCCAAGATGCACATGTGTGCACAATATGGGCACATTATCACAAACTATGCTCTGATTCTAGCCATAACATTGGTGGTTTGACCTAAATGCCATGAAACCTCGAACATGATAGGTCATGTTGTGAAGGATTTTTTATGATGTTTGCAGTTTTTCAAGTTATATATTTTTCCTTGCAACTGTGACACATAATATGACACTACGCAAAGGTTTCACATTGTTTGGATCATTTTTGAATTTCTTATGCCTGTTTCAAACTATATTCAAAACGGCGGGCATGAAGCTTCTTAGCCCGGGGCTGAGCCTCGCTGAACTTGAAGTGGATCTCTGATGAAATAGCATGTTGTGAACCTATAAATGATTTTTTTAAAAATTCACAAGCATTATATCATGTACTTGTAGTTCAAATCTTGGCAACCTCCTGCCGATTCGGCAGGAATTTGTCTTTTTCATGAGGGATGGACAGAAAGGTTCCAGATACACCGGTTGGGAAATTGTCCATATAAGGTGGTATGGTATTTTTGAAAAATGGTTTGGTAGGAATGCCACACTTTAATTTGGTGGTTGCTTCATAGAACACCCGATTTCTGCACCTCAAAAATGGAAATTGGCTTTTTTCGTGTGTCGAAAGGGAAAACTTCCTCCTGCAACATCGTAAGGCATCCCAAGATGCACATGTGTGCACAATTTGGGCACATTATCACAAACTATGCCCTGATTCTAGCCATAACATTGGCGGTTTGACCTAAATGCTATGAAACCTCGAACATGATAGGTCATTTTGTGAAGGATTTTTTATGATGTTTGCAGTTTTTCAAGTTCAATATTTTTCCTTGCAACTGTGACACATAATATGACACCACGTGAAGGTTTCACATTGTTTGGAGCATTTTTGAATTTCTTATGCCCGTTGAAACTATATTCAAAACGGCGGGCATGAAGCTTCTTAGCCCAGGGCTGAGCATCGCTGAACATGAAGTGGATCTCTGATGAAATAGCATGTTGTGAACCTATAAATGATTTTTTTTAAATTCACAAGCATTATATCATGTACTTGTAGTTCAAATCTTGGCAACCTCCTTCCGATTCAGCAGGAATTTATCTTTTTCATGAGGGATGGACAGAAAGGTTCCAGATACACCGGTTGGGAAATTGGTCCATATAAGGTGGTATAGTATTTTTGAAAAATGGTTTGGTACCAATACCAAACTTTAATTTGGTGGTTGCTTCACAGAACACCCCGATTTCGGTACCTCAAAAATGGAAATTGGCTTTTTCGTGTGTCGAAACGGAAAACTTCCTCCTGCAAAATCGTAAGCCATCCCAAGATGCACATGTGTGCACAATATGGGCACATTATCACAAACTATGCCCTGATTCTAGCCATAACTTTGGTGGTTTGACCTAAATGCCATGAAACCTCGAACATGATAGGTCATTTTGTGAAGGATTTTTATGATATTTGCAATTTTCAAGTTCAATATTTTTCCTTGCACCGTGACACATAATATGACTCCACGCGAAGGTTTCACATTCTTTGGATCATTTTTGAATTTCTTATGCCCATTTCTAACTATATTCAAAACGGCGGGCATGAAGCTCCTTAGCCCGGGGCTGAGCCTCGCTGAACTTGAAGTGTATCTCTGATGAAATAGCATGTTGTGAACCTATAATTTTTTTTAAAATTCATACGCATTATATCATGTACTTGTAGTTCAATCTTGGCAACCTCCTGCCGATTCGGCAGGAATTTCCCTTTTTACGAGGGATGGACAGAAAGGTTCCAGATATACCGGTTGGGAAATTTTCCATATAAGGTGGTATAGTATTTTTGAAGAATGGTTTGGTACCAATCCCAAACTTTAATTTGGTGGTTGCTTCACAGAACACCCCGATTTCGGCACCTCAAAAATTGAAATTGGCTTTTTCGTGTGTCGAAAGGGAAAACTTACTCCTGAAACATCGTAAGCCATCCGAAGATGCACATGAGTGCACAATATGGGCACATTATCACAAACTATGCCCTGATTCTAGCCATAACATTGGTGGTTTGACCTAAATGCCATGAAACCTCGAACATGATAGGTCATGTTGTGAAGGATTTTTTATGTTGTTTGCAGTTTTTCAAGTTCAATATTTTTCCTTGAAACTGTGACACATAATATGACACTACGCGAAGGATTCACATTGTTTGGATCATTTTTGAATTTCTGATGCCTGTTTCAAACTATATTCAAAACGACGGGCATGAAGCTTCTTATACCGGGGCTGAGCCTCGCTGAACTTGAAGTGGTTCTCTGTTGAAATAGCATGGTGTGAACCTATAAATCATTTTTTTTAAAATTCACAAGCATTATATCATGTACTTGTTCAAATCTTGGCAACCTCCTACCGATTCGGCAGGAATTTGTCTTTTCTGAGGGATGGACAGAAAGGTTCCAGATACACCGGTTGGGAATTGTCCATATAAGGTGGTATAGTATTTTTGAAAAATGGTTTTGATACCAATGCCAAACTTTAATTTGGTGGTTGCTTCACAGAACACCCCGATTTTCGGCACCTCAAAAATGGAAATTGGCTTTTTTCGTGTGTCGAAAGGGAAAACTTCCTCCTGCAACATCGTAAGCCATCCCAAGATGCACATGTGTGCACAATATGGGCACATTATCACAAACTATGCCCTGATTCTAGCCATAACATTGGTGGTTTGACCTAAATGCCATGAAACCTCGCACATGATAGGTCATTTTATGAAGGATTTTTTATGATGTTTGCACTTTTTCAAGTTCAATATTTTTCCTTGCAACTGTGACACATAATATGACATGACGCGAAGGTTTCACATTGTTTGGATCATTTTTGAATTTCTTATGCCTGTTTCAAACAATATTCAAAACGGCGGGCATGAAGCTTCTTAGCCCGGGGCTGAGCCTCGGTGAACTGAAGTGGATCTCTCATGAAATAGCGTGTTGTGAATCTATAAATGATTTTTTTAAAAATTCACAAGCATTATATCATGTACTTGTAGTTCAAATCTTGGCAACCTCCCACTGATTCGGCAGGAATTTGTCTTTTTCATGAGGGATGGACAGAAAGGTTCCAGATACACCGGTTGGGAAATTGTCCATATAAGGTGGTATAGTATTTTTGAAAAATAGTTTGGTGCCAATGCCAAACTTTAATTGGTGGTTGCTTCACAGAACACCCTGATTTCGGCACCTCAAAAATGGAAATTGGCTTTTTTCGTGGTCAAAAGGGAAAACTTCCTCCTGCAAACATCGTAAGCCATCCCCAGATGCACATGTGTGAACAATATGGGCACATTATCACAAACTATGCCCTGATTCTCGCCATAACATTGGTAGTTTGACCTAAATGCCATAAAACCTCGAACATGATAGGTCATTTTGTGAAGGATTTTTTATGATGTTTGCAATTTTTCAAGTTCAATATTTTTTCCTTGCAACTATGACACATAATGTGACACCACGCGAAGGTTTCACATTGTTTGGATCATTTTTGAATTTTAATTGTAAATAGTACAATTGTATAGTTCAAATAAAATATTTGAAAACAAAAAATGGTTTTTTGATTAGTTATTTAAATTGAAGCACTTTTCTTGTTAAAAGTTTTTTAAAATTCAAAATAAATAATCATCATAAATTGAAACATCTTATTAATTAAAGAAGAAACAAATTTGAAAATGGCGGGAAAGACCAAAAGGTTTGCCAAAATCTGAAAAAAACGGGTCAACGATCCCGGTTCATCCACGAACCGGGACCGATGATCCTGGATGCGCATGCTGCCATTACAACACGCCTTTGGTCCCGGTTGTTGGCACGGACCAGGACCATTGATCCTTTGGTCCCGGGTGGTAGGACTAACCGCGACCAGCGGCCGTGCACGTGGCAGCATAGGAACGCTCGTGCCCCAGACCGTTGGTCCCGGTTGGTGGCACGAACCGGGACCGTTGGTCCTTTGGTCCCGGTTATTGGGATGACCCGGGACCAATGGTCTGTACAGTTAACAGCCCCGGCCTTCATCCTCCCCAACTCCCCCCAATTCACAGAGCACATCGACGCGCGGCTAAGGAAAATTTGCGGCGGAGCAAAATCACACCGGCAGGCTTGCCCAAATCGGGAGCGGCCTCTTCACGCCGTCCACGCCCGCCGTCGCCGCGCCACCCACCGTTTGAGGAATCGACCACGCACGCTGGAAATCGACGCCACGGTCACCGTCTGCTCCGACTCCAGCCGTGCGGGTGCGCTGCTTCCGAGCTCCTCTGGCCTCTTTGACCCGTCCATCGTCTTCGTGGTGAGGCCGCTGGTCCTCTAGGACCTCCTTTCTCTCTCTCCTCGCTTTTCGTTTCCTTCTGTCTCCGGAGCGCCACTTGTCCGCCGCCGTCGTCCGCCGTCGCAGACGATGCGCCGATGACCAATATAAGGGCGGCGCGGCCACCGTTAGCTCTCCCTCGCGCACGCGCTCGTTCGAACCCGAACCTTCTGCGTGTTCCAGAAAGCACTCTAGTGCCGCTAACCACCGCCGACCGACGTGCCCTCCGGCGAGGACCATGTGGCGCCAAGGTGGCGCTCATGTGGCGCCCTGACGTGGGCGTCGAGTAAGCTCTGCCAGCGTGGCAGCCCGACGTGGCCCTGGCCCCACTAGTCAGTCACTGTGGGTAGGCAATGCATCTGTGAGAAAAGGTTCCCATCCTTAGGTGATGTCAGCCTTTACCTATGCTGACGCAATAAAAGTTTAATAAATGTTTAAATAATATCAGAAAAGAGTTTAATCTTATAAATTCAATAACTAATTATTTTCTAAGTCAGAAAAATATGTATAATATATCAAAATGTTCAGAAAATGAGATCTACACAATAGACTCATAATCATGCATTGTTCAACAAATTAATTACAAGTTTAATAAGAGAATGAAATCAACCCATCGTAGGTGATTTGGGGGTCTCTCCTGTACTAGGGTTTGGACCCTTCGGATCTCACTTAAATTGCCAAGCATGCCTTAGGGTTAAATTTCAACTATGTTTAAATTCTCATATCATTATCGATGCCATGTGTTGATTTTTAAGTTGCAGATACTATGGATCCAACACATCAGGAAAACATCCTCCAAGGGATGATCTACGAAAATGAAGATATCGATATCGATGTCAGAGTGAGTTTCTGAATGATTCTGGTCAGGGAGATGAGTCTCTCAACCGAGGAGACGGCTCAGGTGAGGTAGAAGCCAAAGCCTGGGACATGGGAGAAGCTGATAAGGAAGAAGGCGATGGCTCCGACGGAACCTTAATCTCGCAAACACCGGCGAGGTGTATATATGTATTTTGTAATTAAAATGCTGCTGTCTTTATACATGCATATATTAACACTCTTTCTTCTTTTAGCCCTCCGGATTGAGAACTTCTTCCGTAAGAACTAAACGAGGCCCAACAAAAAAAGTTGGATGACACTAGGAGGTATAGGATCGACGTGGTCGGTGTAGATTGGCGAACCGCAAGCTCCCGTCGATGTCGCAAGAAAATTTGTCAAGCAATGCGGAGTTCTTGTGAGGGACTACAATCCGATCAACCGTTCAAGAATGGAATCGGCCAATCGGCGATGGAGTCCTGTATGTCGGCGACAACGCCAAAGATAAGCTTTTTGACAAGCTCATGACTAATTTCCTCCTGCCGGAACCAAATGTGACTCCAGATGAGGAGGAGAGAGAGCAAGAAGGGAGCTTGTGCAAAGAGTCAAGAAGTTTGCTCTCAGCAAGATGGCCGATTGCATTCAAGAACTGGAAGAAGAAACTATACCATAACTTTGTCAAGGTAGAGAAGACTCCGAATTTCGATGAAGCCGGCTATGCTAAGTTAAGACACCAGTGGGAGGATTTTGTGAAGTACAAGACATCCGAGAAAGCTAAGGAAAGGTCTAGGATAAATACGAAGAACGCTGCTAAGAAACTGTACCATCATAACATGGGGCCTACTGGCTACGCCGTTGCATGCCTAAGTGGGATGCACTTGAGGTTAACTACACAGCTGCCGGGATCAGACCAGAGCCCGCAACATGGACACCACGGACGAGGAAACTGGGTTTTACAGCCATCGGGCATGTTGGACAAAGAAGGGAGGGCAATATATAATCAGAAACACAAAGATGACCCTACTGCCCATCAACGATATTAGAAATGCAGTAGATGATGTTGCAGCGGGACGGTTCGTTCCCGATAGAGAGAACGACGAGCTCACACGGGCCCTTAAAAATCCTGAACACGACGGACGAGCATGAGGCACACCAGGCTCCAAGCCGTGAAGGTTGCCTTCCCCGGAGGAAATGAAGAGATATCCCGATAAAAGCCATCAGAGGAGAAAGGAAAGGGAGGCAGCTGAGAAAGAGGCCACTGCAGAGCGGCTGCGTAATGTAGAAGAAGCATTAAAGCGCACTAGGATCAACTCGATACTTATCCAGCAAGGGTACTAGCGGCCAATCTCAGCGGCAGATGGTAGAAGCTACATTCGAGGGTACCGACGCCCCATCGAATAAGAAAAGCAGCGTTGCTTCCACGCAGCTCCATGATGTTGATGATGATGCACCGACGACATCTCCTCCTAAACGCTACCCAGTGGATGATATCACGGAGACAACAGCTTGTGAGCTAAAGGTGCAGGTTATGAACTTAAGGGTGCACAAGGCGGTCGGCATGGCGGTACCAATTGGGCCTAACCCAATTGGCATTGTAGACCGGTTCCAAAAGGGTACGCTGTCGTCACGGTGGATGAGGTGAAGGAATATTTTGAGGAGCTGAAGCTAGACCACCCTGTAGGGGAAGATATGGAGCTGACTCAACTAGGAGAAGCCAAAGGGGGGACTATTCTATGGCTAAAGGAGCGCATCATGCTTCCAAAATTGTGCCGCCAAGGCCACCCACTCCTCATAGCAGCAATCCACCTTCGTCGCCACCCTACCATTCTCCAGTGCAACCTCGCCTTCAACGCCTCACTGCTCAGCGCAACCGTCTCAATCGCGCTCAGCCGTCTCCACCGCCGCGCCAGCCGTCTCCGTCCCTTGAGCCTCAGAGACAAAAGAGGAAGTATACTAAGGGGGAAGCACCACCAACAGCAGCAAGAGCATGTTCCGATCACGAAACGTAAGCAATCGCCCCTCCCAAGAGTACCTCATCAGAATATGAAAGAAGCTACCTTGCGAGAAGACAGATGAGGAAACTGATGCGGCCGCAACTGCCATTATGAAAAGTGGAATATTGACATGGCTAACAAGAAAAAGCCGATAGAGGCATTTTTCCTGGTCACCGCAGAAGATAAAGCCAAAGCAG
>CAJUXJ010002049.1:0-23384 GCA_910589775.1 Avena eriantha
AGCTAATCCCCCGATATTAAATGAAAAAAATATATGCAGGTAGCACATGCACACCTAATTAAACCATGAGCCCCCCCCCCCCCCCCCCCCCCCCCCCCCTGATGATGTCGGTTCGTGCTTACAGGCGACAAATCTCAGATCAGGAAGAGGTACATGCACCTGACGGAGGAGATCCTGGAAGAGAACCCCAACATGTGCGCGTACATGGCGCCGTCGCTGGACGCGCGCCAGGACATCGTCGTGGTCGAGGTCCCGAAGCTCGGCAAGGCGGCAGCGCAGAAGGCGATCAAGGAGTGGGGCCAGCCGCGGTCCAAGATAACCCACCTCGTCTTTTGCACCACCTCTGGTGTGGATATGCCGGGCGCCGACTACCAGCTGACCAAGATGCTCGGCCTGCGCCCGGCGGTGAAGCGCCTCATGATGTACCAGCAGGGCTGCTTCGCCGGCGGCACGGTGCTCCGCCTCGCCAAGGACCTGGCTGAGAACAACAGCGGCGCTCGCGTGTTGGTGGTATGCTCGGAGATCACCGCCGTGACCTTCCGCGGCCCACACGAGGCCCACCTCGACTCGCTGGTCGGCCAGGCGCTCTTCGGGGACGGCGCTGCCGCAGTGATCATAGGCGCCGACCCGGACGTGTCCGTCGAGCGTCCGCTGTTCCAGCTGGTGTCGGCAAGCCAGACCATCCTACCTGACTCCGAGGGTGCTATCGACGGACACCTCAGGGAGGTCGGCCTCACCTTCCACCTCCTCAAGGATGTGCCCGGGCTCATCTCCAAGAATATTGAGCACGCCCTGGAGGAAGCCTTCAAGCCGCTGGGCATCGACGACTGGAACTCCATCTTCTGGGTCGCGCACCCGGGCGGGCCGGCGATACTCGACATGGTCGAGGCCAAAGTAAACCTCAACAAGGAACGGATGCGCGCCACCAGGCACGTCCTCTCGGAGTACGGCAACATGTCCAGCGCATGCGTCCTCTTCATCATGGACGAGATGCGCAAGCGCTCCGCCGAGGATGGCCACACCACCACCGGCGAGGGAATGGACTGGGGCGTCCTCTTTGGCTTCGGCCCCGGCCTCACCGTCGAGACCGTTGTCCTCCACAGCATGCCCATCGCCGCTGGTGCCACCGCTTGATCGATCATGTCATCTCCGTTTACGAGCGACATCGATAAAACTACTAGTTCTACTGCCGCCGCCGCCGCTATCCAAAGTAATATGCGTTGTATTCGTGCGTAAGTGGTTTGTATTTGTTGGTAGGATTCGTTCTGCCATTGTGTCGCCAGTGTCGCGTACGCCGTCGTATAATAGTAGAAGTAATCAAACCGAGTTTTTCAGGAGATACAATTTACTTATAAGTGTCATAAAATGGGTTGTGAGGTGTATTTACGTGTGCATGAGAAGATTTTCTGTTTAATTTCAAGCATATGTGGTCGGGAAAAAGTGGTCAAAAATTTCCGAGCTGCCTACCAGGCTTAGAAAGGTGTGGTACTCTCTCCTCGAAAATTAGTTATCTCAGATTTGTCTATATTTTAACTGTTTTAACATATAAGGTGTACTTATGAGTTACTCCCCTCCGTTGTAAAATATAGATGTTTCAGTTTTTGTGAAATAAATGTATCTAGCCTCGTTTTAGTGTATATTTATTCCGAACCTACACACTAAAAAGTGTCTATATTTTGAATGAGGAAATAGCACCGGCGGTACAAATAGTTGTCTAGGAGGTGCAACTAGTTATAAAATGTGGTGGAGTGATACACAAACTTGCATGTCTCATACAAAATTGGTCCGAATGAACCTGATGCGGACACGTGGATATGTATCTTTGCAATAAAGTACTTCCACAATTTTTGTATGCACACACTTTTCTTCCATGCGGTCCCACCATGCGATTGAAACAATAAATAAATATGTACAAAGTTGGGGTTTGAGAACATGTGACCTAGAAGGCAAACACGGGAACAGAACCACTGAAGTTTAGACAACCTTACGATTAAGATGTAGACCAGCTTTTTTTAGAACATACGGCACAGACGATGCATGTTACTCGTAAGGCCTCGTTTGACACGAGTGTATCTATGAGTATAAGAAAGTAATTTCCTGAGTGTATTGGGTGAAAACACCGTTGTCACCAAAAACACTTTGTTACACCATAATCCCTTTCTTCACCAATACTCTTCATTGATTCATCTGTTTGGAAAGCATGGATGGATTTCTACATGGACGGACGGTAGAGCTAGACAGCAGGAACAACGGACGCCATACTAGAAAGGACTGACCACTGACCGTTCCGCATCGCTCCCCCGGCAGGGACGACTGGGACACGTTCCCTTCGTCCTCCCCCGTCTCCATCTCTCTCCCCCTCCCCTACCGCCGCCGGCGGACGCCGGGCAAAGCCTACCGCGTGCTAGCGACGGCGGGCTTCTCCTCTACCCGCGTGCTTGGCTGGAGTCACGAGGCTCCCCCGGTCAGCAGCGGTGCACTACTGCACCCGACATAATCCCGCTGTGGTGGATGGACTCGACGGCGGTGGTGAGGGCGACGCTGGCGGCGGTGTGGCACGGTGCAGGGAGTCTGCCGAGGGTGGTGGGCGGTGGTGCAAACGAGGACTGCTCCATGGCGACAGGACTTCGTAGGGCCAGATATGGGCCCTTGAAGGCCCGATCTGGGTGGGGTGTCCCTAGCCGGAGCGCGTCCTCGTCGGTGTTCCCTAGGAAGGCGGATGACACGGAGCCCCCTGGCTGCGTGGTGGTGGATGGGGCGCCAAGTCTAGGCTAGGCGGGCCCAGATCCGGCGGCGTGTCCTGCTCCCTCTGTTGGCTGGTTGGACATGTAGGTGTGACATGCAGCAGCACGGAGGCGTCGTGTATGCGTGCCCGTCGCATCTAAGCTACCTGCACGCTGCCTTGTCGGCCTCCCACGTTCATGCGGTCCGGCTGCCGCCCGATGGTTTTCCTCAGACCGGCGGTGGTCCGGCATCTCCGGGTGGACACGGTGGTGATGGTGCTGCTACTTGTCGGTGGGGATCCCCGGTGGCGGTTCCACTGGTGGCAGACAAGTAGGGTCTAGAGCTAGGGTAGGCGAGGACGATGGCACCCTTACTTACGTGTGGCGGCGGGGCATCACGAGCCCCTTTGGGCTCGGCCGGGCCAGGAGGGCCCGGTTTGCCTTGATGCGGCATCCGGTCGGCTACCGGTTTCCACCGGTGGAGGCAGATCCTCTCGCGTGCTGTGTGCCTACTATTCTATTGCCAAAGATTCCTCTCTTTTAGTCCTACCATCCTCACAACATGCTTCACGATGAGACGACAATGGTGACGGCAAAAGCGTGGTGGCGTATGCTGGTGGGGCGGCGAGCTTGGTGGAGCAATTCGAATCGTCGGGGTGTAGCATCCCAATTGTCTAACAATTGCAATGCTACTTGCCTAGTTTATATATTGCTACTTCCTACATATAATTAATTGTATCATCATTATATCATGCTCATGTCACCATGCCACCTTACATTTGAGCATCATATAAAACCCCTTTTAGTTTGGTTCTTCTCTCATATGCATTTGTCTTATTAGTCACATTTGTCTCTTGATATATTGCAGTTGGTTCTTGATAAATTGCTTCATGCCCAAGTTGAGTTGTTGGCATATGTTTTCTTGACTCCACCACCTTTCTTGTCACCACCTTATAATTCCACCATCCAAACTATATATGAGCACTTGCATTTCCTATGGCATTTTTCTAGATCATTTGTAATAAGATGGCCCCACTTCTATTTCTACATGCTCCCGTATGTGTCATATGTTGTTTTCACAATATTGAGTGTGGGAAGCCACATGGCCACCTTTGCATGATATGTGAGTGGAAATCTTCTCCATCCTCCATATGATTGTTATATGATCATGCATGAATATAATTGTGGCTATATGTTGTCTAGTGGGTCACACACAGTAGCTTGGCCAATTATCCATGCATGTTTCTATCTTCATCTACTCCATATGGGAAAACAAGCTTCCTTTTCTTTTTGTTCGGCCTTAATACACATTTTTTGAAGCATGAATGAATACATGACCATGTGGAAAACTAGTTGTTTTCACAAATATGAGTGGCATTTATTACCTATGCATGGCCCATGCAATCTTGCCCTCTATCTCACCATCCCTCTTCTCTTTTATTCTGGTATTTATGAGAAGTTTGCTTTGATTTGAATTTAAGCAAGTTTGATCAAATTCAAACAACACATCAAGAAACCATCTACCTTCCCCCTTATCTCTTTGTGGTTACCCATAATCTCCTTTTCAAAATCATCTACAAAGTTCAAAGGGTTTTGAATAAAACTAGCTTCAATTGAAACAAACAAACCACTTAAATATAAAAAGAAACAAACAAAAATAAAAAGAAAGGTAGAGAGGTCCCTGGCAGCCTAGTTGCAGAAGCCCACCAACGCAGCCCAGGACCAGCCACCACTTTCCCTAGCTCCCTTCCCCTTTCCTATGGACCGGCCCACTTGGCCCGGTACCTTTTCGCGAGAGAGAGATCGACGTCTTCTTCCTGTTCTTCTTTTCCCATTGTGCCTTCCTCTCTCTGCGACTCACGGCACGTAGTAGGTGGCCATGAGTCGAAGTCATCTGCATCAGCAGCACACGAGGCTCATGGGCGCCCCCTTCTTATCCTCGCCTTGCGCCATCCTAGAACCCTAGCATCATTCCCTCCCTCGCTCCGCAGTCGCCTCTGAACCTCGCTACTTTCCCTGCCTCCCCATGACCGCCACACGCGCACCATTATCCGACCTCGTCCCCTAGCTGTCGAAGCCGTGGAGTCGCGGGAAAGCATCCACGATCTTGTCTGTGTCGAGCCAGGCCACTAGGAGGGGCTGAATCCACCTGGATGTTGCTTCCTCGCCCGTAGCCGCACGCCACCGCCGTGGCCACCGTCGCCCCCTCACCTCCGACCACCCTCATCTCCGATTCCGGTAGGAATCAGTTGTGGTAAGCACCCTCTGGCCGTCCCAACTCTCCCCGAATTCCCATGCTGCCTAGATGATCATCCCCATCGCGGTTTCCCCAGCGCACGCACAATGGCACCAGAAGCAGCACGCACGAGCATGCTAGCACCACAGACACCACACACCCCTCTGTTCCTTCGAGCTTTCTGTTGTACCAGGTCCTCCTCCGGCCGTGCACCCTGAACCATTGTTGTAGCCCTAGTTGCCCTCTCTTGTTTTTTTTCAGCGTCGTGAGATTCGTCATTGTTACGTCGCCATCATCGCGGAAGTCGACCAGAACCGCCGCGTGCCGTTGCTTTGTTTGTAGTTTCGTCAGAGTCGTCGACGAATGTTTTCTTTTAAAGCCCCTGATCTTTTGTTTTCTTCACACTGTAGTCCCAGTCATCCAACATGGCACCCCCAGCTCTCCCACGTGCAAAGTGGCCCAGCGGACTTTTGGTCCCACTTGTCGGTGACCGTGGGTATGTTCATCCAGAGTAACAAAAGTTTCTAGAGCAATTATAATTCAAATAAAATCCTTGTTTAAATCAAATTTAATTCATATCTTTTGAAATGTTTTGAATTTGACCAAACTTATTAAACAAAATATGAATGTTTTTCTAATATGAATTCAAACCTATATTCAAATTTGACCAGAGTTAACTCCAACTAGTCAGACCTTTGACTTTGACCCTAATTTGACTTAATTTGATTTAAATATTGTTTTAAATTCATAATTTGGAATATTACAAATAATATATGTTTTGAATTAGAAAACATGAGGAATTGGTATTTAAAAAATTATTTGAGCAATTAAAATTTCAAAATAATTGAAATACTATTAAATGCTTTTTCTTAATTAAATGATAACTTTAATTCTGTAATTCCAGAATTCGAAAAATAATATGTCTAAATCGATCACAGCGCAACGAGCCCGTTCTAATTATGCACCCCATGTTATCCATTGAAGCATGCATCATATAAATATTAAATATTCAAAATTGTTTATGGGGGCAAAACATGCCTAAATAATTAATAAAGTGCTTTATTATTGTTTCCACACCTCACCCATGACATGCTAGGTTATACCATGCAATTGTGCATCATTCCATCATAGCATACCTTGTTTTCTTGTTGCATTTATTAATATGATTGCACTTTATTTATTATGGCCGTTTGTGTGTTTGGCTTTCATTTCGGACAGGCACCGAGCAAGAGAACTACCAGGAGAACTAAGAATACTACCCAGATCTCGGTTATCCTACTGCTGATCCGACAAGAAAGCAATTCCCTATGCTTCCATATATATATCACCTATGCCTCTATCTTATTTTTGCATCATTGAGTCACGATTGTATTAAATTAAATCCCAAGTATTACACAACCTTACTTTTAAACCCCACTAAAACTTGTACCCTCAATCCTATGAGCCATTACTACAGGAGTTGTTTGAGCCATGCGAGTCGTAGAATTGTATGTGTGGGGTTTATGCAAGTTTGTTGTGGATAACAAGGTCCGTAAGAAAATTAAACAGTGTAGTAATGGGATAACTAAAGAAAGAGACACCCGTGGGCAATATATGTTATTCGGTTCTTCCACGCTCACTTGTATCCCGTAGGACCCCAAGTACTTGATTCATGTTCCTTTACTATCCGCACTATACGCACGTGGGACCATGAATCCCCTTCGCCTGAGCTTGATTCGCACTTTATTTCTTGAGGCCACAAAGTAGTTTGGGGATTTATTACTATCTTGTATTTGTGCCATGCTTTACTGCTTTATTTACTATTGCGCTTGGAATGCCTATACTGTTTTGGACTTGTGACACATTTCCGTGGTATCGACAAGCCCAATCACACTTTTGGTTTCCCAGTCATTTACAACCATCTACACAAACTTTGGGTCCATCTCGGAGCCGGCCAACTTTGTTGCGGGTAGCTTAGTGGGGTGGCCCCCTGAAATAATTTATGAATCCTATGAATGCATTATCGTGAGGCCTCATTGTTTTTTATTTGGTTCTTCCCAAGGTTGATCGTGCGTGTGTTTCTATTATGCACCCTTGCAGGGTAAATCCTTCTGAAAGCCATGTCCGCAGTTATGGATGACTTGGAGCACAGTTTTCCGATCATAGACAAGTATAACTAAAGTACCTTGTTTAAGTTGACTAAAACATGAATAGTGCAACACTCATGGAATGGTTAATAAAATTGCCAACTTATGGGATGTTCTTCTCTCTTCTGCTTCTCGTCGGTAAGCAAGAAGGAGGCCGAGCGATGCGTATTTATGTTACTTATATAACTATTATTTCTAATTAACGAGCGTACGTCCATATTTGATTTGGCGGATGTTGTAGCGTGTCTATAGAACTGTTTTAGATATTATCATTCACTGCAACTGCATCACACCAATTTGTTCCCTTTAGATGCATTAAGACTTACTGAGTACCACTAGGGTCTCACATGATAAATATTTGGTTCAGGTGGACAGGGATACTCTTAAGAAGGTTACTGGGTCAAAGATACCAATGATGGTGCAATGACCATCATGTGTAGAGATTCTAGGGATGGAGATCCATGAGATCTGTGGGCGGGATGTGCTTATTTTCAGGGCATCTTATGCCAATTTGCTTCTTGTCTGTACTCGGATCTTGTTTTCCGCTTCCTCTTGATACTCTGATGGGTGATGTATGAGGATTTATCCTAAACTATTACCTCTATCTAGGATATTTGGATCTTGCCATATGGTGTTGAATATTTCTATTTCTATTGTTTTAGATGGTCTGGCTCTGATACTGTTGTATGTCACTGGAATACACACTTGTGTATGTTTTGATCGCATACCTATCAACTAAGCCACTCGCTCTTTTCATGATGTTTCTGAAAGTGGGTAGGGTGGTTGATCGGTTATGTGCCCTGGTCCGCTTCTATGGGCCTACACGTGGGTGGCCTTGGGCCTCCACGGTAGAATCGCTTATCCACGTTTGGTTTCATTCTCTAGCTTGTTGCTTAGAGTGTAGGGTCTGACGTATTACATTTGGTATCAGAGCCATTCCGCCCTTCTGGGTCTCAACCAAGATAGTCTTTGTCAGTCTAATTTTTTTGGTAGTTATGTATATTGGGGAAAAACTAAACTGAGAGTAGGACTTCTTACATTTTTGTTCTTACCCACCCATCCACCCTTTTCTGGTAAGAAAGTGTAACGTTTGTCTATCCACTTCTAAAAATTCAAACTAGGATTCACGTGTTCGGGGTATCTATAGTACCATAGGATGTGTTAATCCTTTGTTGATCTGTTGCATCCAACTTTGCTTCACAATCTACCTTTGGTTATCAACTATTGGTACATTCCATACTGACTGGCTTTTTATAAACCGACACAATCTATCCGCCTCTTTATTAACCGATGCAATTTTGTTAAGGGTGTTCATCCTTCCTGCATGCCTTCATATAATGTGGAGTTGCTAATCCCTGTCCATTAAGTGGTTTTTCGCATATGTTGGTATTTTAATGTCGAAAATGCGAAAAAAATCTTTGATATATCTGTGTTTCCACACTTCTTTTTCAATCGTGTGTGATACATGTTTCACCTTCTTTTTGTCGGCATGTCCATGCTAACTCGATCTTTTTCTACTGGCACTTCAATATGGAGTTTTTACTTCATCTACAATTCTTTTGGGCTAAATACATCACTTGTGTTGATCCGATGCTTGTGATTGTAATAGGGTTCTCAGTATAGCTATATGACGTTTATCATGAGTGGAATATGGTTAATGAGATCAATCTAATCCCCCAATGATGGCGGTTATCTTTTTTGATTTTGAGTTATATCGTGATCATATCTATAACATATTCAAAGTATCTTTGACATTCCGTAGGTTTATTAAGGCACAATGGTGGATTATCATCGATTATCATGCTTCACATCTTTTTGAACTCCATATCTGAGGTTCTCTTTGATATAGGAGAATCTCATCTTTTCATCTCTAAAAGCTTTGCTAAATGTATGAGTTATCGTCGGTTCTTATCCAAATCTCTTCTCTTTTTCAACCGGTGATCTGATCATCTATGTGGACAACTCGCCGAATCTTCTATCACCCGAAGGTAGATAATCTATTCGTCCAATGGAAGAACATCTCTTCTTATTTCTCTCAAGCTTCGTGAACATCGCATGTATGAAAGTTCTCAAGTATGAATTCCAACTTTTCAATGTCGCCTATGTCGGCCACGTCCTTCTGCTAAAGCCATTGCTACAATTTTGGAATCATCAAGTCAATTGTTAATTCCATCCTCCACTTTCAACCAAACCTGGAGTTTTTTCCTTGTTGGCAAGTTATCATCGTCATTCCGCTGAAGTTTTCTCTAGAATGCTAAATCTATCTCAGATATTCTCCAGAAGCCGAGAATTTTTTTTTGTTCTTCCGCTCATTGATACATTGCAAATGTATCTATAATTTTTGATGTTCCATGCTTGGTTTTATCCACTTTCTTGTGTTTTGTTCCAACTTTGGAGTACTTTTCATATGATTTCTTGGACTAACCTATTAACAAGAGCCACAGTGCCAGCTGCCTGTTTTCTGCTGTTTTTGGTTCCAGGAAAGTCAGAAAATGAATATTCTCGGAATTGGACGGGACAAAAGCCAAAGTGCCTATTTTTCCGGAAGGGATCAAGTGCCAGAATACGAGACGGAGAAGGGCCAGGGGCCCCACACCACCTGGCCGCGTGGCCAGGCCTGGCCCGCGCCAGGGGGTGGTGTGGCCGCTCCCGCACCCCCTCGGCCTCTCCTTCCGCCTATAAGTTGCCCTCGGGACGAAAACCCTAAGTACCCGATCAAAAATCCACGAAAGAGTCTGTAGCCGCCGTCATCTCCATCCCTAGATCGGGAGGGATCTGAAGCTCTTCCCGGCACCCTGCCGGAGAGGGGAATTCACCCTGGAGGCCTTCTTCATCACCATGCAAGCCTCCGGTGTGATGCGTGAGTAGTTCATCCTTGGACTACGGATCCATGTAGTAGCTAGATGGCTGGTTTCTCCTCCTTTGTGCTTTCATGTTTAGATCTTGTGAGCTCCGTTCATGATCAAGATCATCTATTTGTAATTCATACATGTTGTGTTTGCGGGGATCCGATGGATATTGAGATGCTATTTCAGATTGATTATTGATTCTATCATGTCTTTGTTATTTGAGATCTTGCATGCTTTCCGTTGTTAGTAGCTATCTTGGCCAAGTAGATGCTAGCAACTCCAAGAGTTAGTATTTATGCTCGATAGTGGGTTCATGCCTCTGGTAATCTGGGGAAGTGACAGAAATCTCTAAGGTACTAGATGTGCTGTTGCTACTAGGGAGAAAACAACAATCCTTTGTTCATAGAACAATCGTATTGTTTACTTTACACGCAGTTCGTAAAGCAATAATCTGTTGCTTGCAACTTAATACTGGAGGGGGTTCGGATGATAACCTGAAGGTGGATTATTAGTCATAGATGCAGTTGGATGGCGGTCTATGTATTATGTTGTAATGCCCAATCAAGTCTCAAAGGAGTCAAGATGATTAGTATATGCATGTATTGCTTTCTCGGTGTTTGTCAATTGCCCCGCTGTAATTTGTTCACCCAGCATGTTATCTATCTAAGGAGAGCCACCTCTAGTGAACTATGGATCCCGGTCCTTTTCTTTACATACAATCTACAATCTTTTACTGCTTTGTGTTTACTTTCTGCAAACTTTTACTTCTTTCCATTCGATACGTTTAATCCTTTGTTTTCCGCAAAACACGGTGAGATTGACAACCTCATCGCAAGTTGGGGACAAAGTTCTGTGGTTGTGTTGTGCAGGTCTCCACGTTGCTACTAGCACCGGTAGTGCGCCCTGCCAAAGCTCAGCTAGTAACACCTTTGGGGTGTTTCCTTGCTCCTACTGGTTCGATTAAACCTTGGTTTCATAACTGAGGGAAACTTGCTGCTGTGCTCATCATACCTTCCTCTTGGGGTTCCCAACGAGCTCTACATCAACCACGACCATCAACACTTTGCATTGAGCCATCAAGCGATTTCTGGCGCCGTTGCCGGGGAGTCAAGGACATCTTCACAAGGGGAGTCCCTCATAACCAATCTCTTTACTTTGTTGTTTTTGTTTTGCTTAGTTTCTTTTTGCTTTGTTTGCTTGTTTTGTTCTTCAAAACACAAAAAAAATTAGTTTTACTTGTTTGCTTTCTTATTTGAAAACCCAAAAAATGACTACTCTTGAAAACACTAAGTTGTGTGACTTCACTAGCACCAACAACAATGATTTTATGAGCACACCTATTGCTCCACCTGGGCTGAAAATACTTTCTTTGAGATAAAACCTGCTTTGCTCAATCTTGTTATGAGAGAACAATTTTCTGGTATTGGTAATGAAGATGCTGCTTCCCATCTAAATACTTTGTTGAACTTTGTGAGATGCAAAAGCATAGGGATATAGATGGTGATATTATTAAGCTGAAAAATGTTTCCTTTCTCTTTGAGAGGAAAAGCTAAAGAATGGTTGAATTCCTTAACTAGGAATAGTATTGATTCTTGGACTAAGTGCAAAGATGCTTTTATTGGAAATACTATCCTCCTGCTAAGATTATATCCATGAGAAGTGAAATATAAAGTTTAAACAACTTGATAATGAGCATGTTGCTCAAGCTTGGGAAAGAATGAAATCTTTGGTAAAGAATTGTCCCACTCATGGACTGACTGCTTGGATGATCATCCAAACTTTTTATGCAGGATTGAACTATTCTTCAAGGAACCTATTGGATTCAGCTGCTGGAGGTACCTTTATGACCATCACTTTGGGTGCTGCAAAAAACTTTTGGACAATATGATGGTTAATAATTATTCTGAATGGCATACTGAGAGAGCTCCACAAGGTAAGAAGGTAAATTCTGTTGAGGAAACCTCCTCCTTGAGTGATAAGATTGATATTATTATGTCTATGCTTGTTAATGGGAAAGCCCATATTGATCCAAATAATGTTCCTTTAGCCTCTTTGGTTGCTCAGAGAGCAAGTTGATGTGAACTTCATAAGAAATAACAACTTTGGCAACAATGCTTATGGTATAATGCTTATAGGAACAATTTTGGTAACAACAATTATAAGCCATATCCTCCAACAATGGTAATGCTTCCTATGAAGAAAATCTTACAACAAGAGCACTAAAAACTTCATGCAAATGCAATGAAAAATAAGTTATTTACTAAAGAGGAACAATTATTATTTTGAAACATTAGCATCACTTGAGAGTCTAAATAAACTAGTTACAAAAACTCTCTAATGCTGAAAGAATTATCATCTCTTTCTGAAGCTCAATCTTCATTGATTAATAAATGGCTGCTAAACCTGAAACTAATGAGAATCCCTTTGCAGCCACTAATGCTATACAAGTAAGAATTGATGAAAATGTTAGACTATTAGCTGAATTACATGCTAAGTGGGAAAGAGAAGATGAAATTGCTAGAAACATTAGTGTTTCTACTATTACCACCACTAGTGTTGAGGCTAGTAATAGTTCTACTACTTTAGATGATAATTTGATTTTGATCTTGATGGTTGCAACATCTCTGAAGTTATTAAGTTCCTACAAAGCTTGCTAAAGTCCTAATGCTAGTGCTATGAACATGGCTTTTACAAAACACATTACTGATGCTCTCATAAAGATTAAGAAGAAAAGATGAAAATAAAGCTTCTATTCCTATAAAACAAGAAGATGGTTGGGAACCCATCATTAATATGAAAGTGAATGACTTTGATTTCAAAGCTTTGTGTGATCTTGATAGTAGTGTTTCTATTATGCCTAGAAGGATTTATGATATGCTTGATTTGCCTCCTCTTGAAGATTGTTATTTGAATGTCCCACTTGATGATAATGCTAAAAGAAACTCATGGGGAGTCTTAATGATGTTCTTATTATGGTTAATGATTCCTATGTCCCCGTTGATTTCTATGTTTTGGATGTTGAATACAATGCTTCTTGTCCTATTACTTTGGGAAGACCTTTTCTTAGAACTGTTGGTGCCATCATTGATATGAAAGAAGGCACCATTAAATATCAACTCCCACTCAAGAAAGGTATAGAACACTTCCCTAAAAGAGAGAAAAGATTTCTTTTGCTTCTCCTATGAAAACAAATTTGGTCTTAATGCTTCTTCATTTGAGAACACTTGATTCTTTCTTTGCTTCTTATGCCTAACTTAAAGGCGTTAAAGAAAAGTACTTGTTGGGAGATAACCCAAGAGTTTTAGATGAGTCTTGGAAGTTATTACCTCTTTAATAACCTCTCCTTATCCTTTTTATTTGCTTTTTGTGCCAAGAGTAACCTCTAATGAGAGAGAAGTAATGATTGGGAAAGTTGCTGTCCCGAAACAGATTTCTGTGCTTCACCGTAAAAATTCCTGTGAAGCTCTGTACGTCGGATTGGGCTGTAATTTTTGTGCTCCTGCCCCAGGTTGTTATCTAACTTTCGTTAGTTCAACACTTTTGATTTGAGCAACAGAAGGTCTTCGAAAAAAATTCGTCTTTACCTGCTGGTCTGTTTTGACAGATTTCTGCCATTTTCTGCATTTGCTTCTTGTTAGTTCCTTCTTGAGTTCTTTGGGGGAATTGAGCTTTTTGAGGGAAGTGCTACAGTAGCTAGTGTTCTAATGGAAGTTTATTTGGTGTTAGAACTGAACCTTGAGACTTATTTATCTTAAGTGCACTAATGTTGCTAATAAGATTGTGTGAAGTTTTGTATGAAGGAAAATTTTCAGGTGTATGGAAGGAATGAGTAATGAGATGAAGGATGGACTAAAGCTCAAGCTTGGGATGCCACGCGTGTCACCCCAAGAAATCCAAGAAGTACAAGCGTCAAAGCTTGGGGATGCCCAAGGCATCCCCTTCTTCATCAATAAAAATTCCAGGTTTCTTCCAAACGCTTCATTTTTATTGTTCATGCACAGTTGTGTTTTTCTTGGAGCGTCTTCTTTTTCGTTTTTGTTTTGGTTTTTAGTTTGCTTGGTTTTCTTAGTTTCTGAATAAATTGTTTGGACCCCCTCTTTCATACTTTGGTTTGCAAATAGTTTGGTTTGGTTTGGAAAAGAGTAGGAAAGTTCATGCTTATGTGGTAAAAAGAGCTTGTTTTTTACTGTGGCCTATGCTTTGTCATGCCATGCTTGATATTGTTTTGGCTTTATGCTTAGTATTCTTTTCTGTAGCATGACTTGTTATAAACAATTGAGATTGCTTAATGTGCCTTGGATGAATCATGCGTTGTTTTAGCATATTAAAGCATAGTATAGTGGTATTCTCCTTTGATGCTTTATTTGGGTTGACTTGGCGCATGCTCACACCATGTATGACTATCTCAAGTCACCATAGCCTTTATGATCCTTTAGTTTTCAACTTGTAGTATCACTTTATGCTTTGATCAATGATGTTTTGTCGCTCTGCATGATTATGGCCATTATTGCTCTCTTAGTTTGTCGCTCCCAGTCTTTTGCTAGCCTCCACAACAAAGTATGAGTTCCACTCATGCATCCAACTCCCTAAACCAAGTTATTCCAAAGAGTCCACCATACCTACCTACTAGCTTATGCTATTCCAAGTATATTCATGCTTTTGTTTACCTTCCACTTGTTATGAGAAAACTAGTGATTAAAGCTCTCACGAACTTGATGGCACACTTTACTTTTGCCCTTAATAAACTTGAACCATTGTGTCTTCTATGTTGTATATGCTTGCATTATTTGTTGGGATTAGCAAAACCATGCTGTCATGGGGAACGCTTTCAACATTGCACTGGTACTTGTACCTAGTTGATATCATGCTCTTTTGTCTATGGATGTCGTCGGTGTGAAATGAAGGGGAGCTTGTAAGTCCATGGAGTTTGTATATGTGTTAGAGAAACGCCTGGGCCGCTGGTCTAATCCATGCTGACATGGTGGAAACCTGCAGCGTAACCATAATGATGCTTGTCCTATAGAAAGCAGTTCTTCTTATAAAAAAGAGAGTCCTAGACTGAGAAAAAAAAAGAGAAAGAAAGAGAAAAAGAGATACTATGAAAAAGAGGGAAGAGAGAAAAAAGCACCATATCCCATGGTAAATAAGAAGAATGCTGAGATGCTCGTTGTCTGCTTGCCTTGTCATTTTGATATGGGGATTCTTCCGTATCATCGGGCAAGGGGTACCCCGTTGGCGGTTCTCAATGATACACATACTTACGATGACAAGAACTTACCGGTGACTAAACTTGAGTAGCATGAGGAGCGGCCCTCGTATACAAGGGACATGAGATTTCTGACTTATACTTCGTCAAGCATGTACACATAGTTTGTGTCACTTTAACCTTAATCACTTCAAGATGCTTATGATAGGGGCAATGAGAGCTGAAAGCTATAAGTACCATAATTTTTGGAAGCTCTTTATGAGACTTGAATCCCTACTTCCTTTTACAAAAGGCCTTTCTTCCACCATTATATTGAGTCTCCACCTTCTATCTTTATGCACCTACTTTGAGAGCATAGTGGCCATTCTTAGTTCTATGTGCATTGTCCCAAGACTAGTTGATTGATGCATAACTTGTTATTGCTTGTTTGAAACTATTGTATCTAGTCACTCTTATGAACTTTGAAGGTGTCCTATGCATTTATATTTGCTACTCTATTGAGGGACAAGCTGAATACTATTATGCTATGTTTTCTTTATGTGAAACAAACAAACCTTGCAAAGCATTGTTATTCATGAATCTTTTGTTTGTGCCTTTTCATGTTGCATCATAGTTTCTTTGCTTATTGCTAGAACTTTGTCTTTCATGTTATGATTGAAGTACTATGATCCTAGCTTTGGTTGTTTTAGAAATACTTTGATCAAGTCTTTGATGGTGCATGTCACCTCAAAATTATTCTTTCTTTTTATCACTTACCTACTCGAGGACGAGCAGGAGTTAAGCTTGGGGATGTTGATACATTGCAAATGTATCTATAATTTTTGATGTTCCATGCTTGGTTTTATCCACTTTCTTGTGTTTGTTCCAACTTTGGAGTACTTTTCATATGATTTCTTGGACTAACCTATTAACAAGAGCCACAGTGCCAGCTGCCTGTTTTCTACTGTTTTTGGTTCCAGGAAAGTCAAAAAATGAATATTCTCGGAATTGGACGGGACAAAAGCCAAAGTGCCTATTTTTCTAGAAGTGATCAAGTGCCAGAATACGAGACGGAGAGGGACCAGGGGCCACCACACCACCTGGCACGCGGCCAGGCCTGGCCCGCGCCAGGGGTGGTGTGGCTCTTCCGGCACCCCCTCGGCCTCCCCTTCCGCCTATAAGATGCCCTCGGGACGAAAACCCTAAGGCCCCGATCAAAAATCCAAAAGGGTTGTAGCTGCCGTCATCTCCATCCCTAGATCGGGAGGGATCTGAAGCTCTTCCCGGCACCCTACTGAGAGGGGAATTCACCCTGGAGGCCTTCTTCATCACCATGCAAGCCTCCGGTGTGATGCGTGAGTAGTTCATCCTTGGACTACGGATCCATGTAGTAGCTAGATGGCTGGTTTCTCCTCCTTTGTGCTTTCATGTTTAGATATTGTGAGCTCCGTTCATGATCAAGATCATCTATTTGTAATCCATACATGTTGTGTTTGCGGGGATCCGATGGATATTGAGATGCTATTTCAGATTGATTATTGATTCTATCATGTCTTTGTTATTTGAGATCTTGCATGCTTTTCGTTGTTAGTAGCTATCTTGGCCAAGTAGATGCTAGCAACTCCAAGAGTATATACTCCAAAGTTAGTATTATGCTCGATAGTGGGTTCATGCCTCTGGTAATCTGGGGAGTGACAGAAATCTCTAAGGTACTAGATGTGATGTTGCTACTAGGAGAAAACAACAATCCTTTGTTCATAGAACAATCGTATTGTTTACTTTACACGCAATTCGTAAAGCAATAATCTGTTGCTTGCAACTTAATACTGGAGGGGTTCGGATGATAACCTGAAGGTGGATTATTAGTCATAGATGCGGTTGGATGGTGGTCTATGTATATGTTGTAATGCCCAATCAAGTCTCAGAGGAGTCAAGATGATTGTATATGCAGTATTGCTCTTCTCGGTGTTTGTCAATTGCCCCGCTGTAATTTGTTCACCCAGCATGTATCTATCTAAGGAGAGCCACCTCTAGTGAACTATGGATCCCGGTCCTTTTTCTTTACATACAATTACAATTGTTTACTGTTTTTGTGTTTACTTTCTGCAAACTTTTACTTCTTTCCATTCGATACGTTTAATCCTTTGTTTTCCACAAAACACGGTGAGATTGACAACCTCATCGCAAGTTGGGGACAAAGTTCTGTGGTTGTGTTGTGTAGGTCTCCACGTTGCTACTAGCACCGGTAGTGCGCCCTGCCAAAGCTCAGCTAGTAACACCTTTGAGGGTTTTTCCTTGATCCTACTGGTTCGATTAAACCTTGGTTTCATAACTGAGGGAAACTTGCTGCTGTGCTCATCATACTTTCCTCTTGGGGTTCCCAACGAGCTCTACATCAACACCAGGCACCAAGCACTTTTTCTGGCGTCGTGCATTGAGCCATCAGTGTCTTCACACAAACCACAGCTAGAGTCATTGCATGTATGTTCTTCTCACAACCACACATGGATCCACCAGTGTCATTGCATGTGTGTTATTTTCATAAACCACCACCTAGTGTCATTCATGTCTTTCTTTCCACAAACCACAGCTAGAGTCATTACATGTCTATTCTTTTCCACAAACACTATGGATGTTTGTTGTTCTTTTCATGAACTACACCCAGTGTCATTGCATGTCTGTTCTCCCACAAACCACACATGGATCCACTAGTGTCACTGGATGTGTTTTTCTTTACATGAACCACACCCGTGTGCATGTGTGTTCTTCCAACAAACCACAAATGGATCCAACAGTGTCATTGCATGTGTTTTCTTTTCATGAACCACAACTAGAGTCATTGCATGTGTGTTCTTTTCATGAACCACATATGGATCCACCAGTGTCATTGGATGTGTGTTCTTCTCATGAACCACACCTAGTGTCATTGCATGTGTGTTCTTCTCACAAACCACACATGGATCCACAAGTGTCATTAGATGTGTGTTCTTTTCATGAACCACACCAGTGTCATTGCATGTCTATTCTTCTCACAAACCACAGCTAGAGTCATTGCATGTATGTTCGTCTCACAAACCACACATGGATCCACTAGTGTCATTGCATGTGCGTTCTTCTCATGAACCACACCTAGTGTCGTTGCATGTTGTTCTTCTCACAAACCCACATGGATGTGTGTTCTTTTCATGAAACCACAGCTAGAGTCATTCCATGTCTGTTCTTCTCACAAACCAAACATGGATCCATCAATTTCATTGCGTGTCTGTTCTTTACATGAACCACACCCAGTGTCATTGCACGTGTGTTCTTCTCACAAACCACACATGGCTGTGTGATCTTTTCATGAACCACACATAGAGTCATTGCATCTATGTTCTTTTCACAAACCACATATGGATTCACCAGTGTCACTGGATGTGTATTATTTTCATGAACCATAGCTAGAGTCATTGGATGTGTGTTCTTTTCATGAAACACACCCAATGTCATTGCAGTCTGTTCTTTTCACAAACCACATATGGATCCACCGGTGTCATTGCATGTTTGTTCTTTTCACAAACCACAGCTAGAGTCATTGCATGTCATTTCTTTCCACAAACCACATATGGATCCACTAGTGTCACTGGATGGTGTTCTTTTCATGAACCATAGCTAGAGTCATTGGATGTGTGTTCTTTTCATGACCACAGCTAGAGTCACTGGATGTGTGTTATTTTCATGAACCACAGCTATAGTCAGTGGATGTGTGTTCTTTTCATGAACCATAGCTAGAGTCATTGGATGTGTGTTCTTTTCATAAACCACAGCTAGAGTCATTGGATGTGTGTTCTTTCCATGAACCATAGCTAGAGTCATTGCATGTCTATTCTTTCACAAACCACACATGGATCCACCAGTGTCATTGCATGTGTGTTCTTTTCATGAACCACGCCCAGTGTCATTGCATGTCTATTCTTCTCATAAACCACACATGGATCCACCAGTGTCACTGGATGTGTATTCTTTACATGAACCACACCCAGTGTTATTGCATGTGTGTTCTTCCCAAAACCACACATGGATCCACTAGGTGTCATTGCATGTGTGTTCTTTTCATGAACCACACCCAGTGTCATTGCATGTGTGTTCTTCTCACAAACCACACAGGGATCCACCAGTGTCACTGGATGTGTTTTCTTTTCATGAACCACACCCAGTGTCATTGCATGTGTGTTCTTCTCACCAACCAAACATGGATCCACCAGTCATTGCATGTCTGTTCTTTTCATGAACCACACCTAGTGTCATTGTATGTGTTGTTCTTCCCACAAACTACACATGGATCCACCAGTGTCATTGCATGTGTTGTCTTTCATGAACCACTGCTAGAGTCATTGCATGTCTGTCTTCTCACAAATCACACATGGATCCACCAGTGTAATTGCATTTGTTTTTCTTTTCATGAAGGACCCCCAGTGTCATTGCATGTCTATTCTTCTCACAAACAACATATGGATCCACCAGTGTCACTGGATGTGTGTTCTTTTCATGAACCACACCCAGTGTCATTGCACGTCTGTTCGTTCCACAAACCATAGCTAGAGTCATACATGTCTGTTCTTCCACAAAACCACATATGGATGTTTGTTGTTCACACAAACCACGGCTAGAGTCATTGCATGTCTGTTCTTCTCACAAACCACGCATGGATCCACCAGTGTCATTGCATGTGTGCTCTTTTCATGAACCACACCCAGTGTCATTGCATGTCTATTCTTCTCACAAACCACATTTGGATCCACCAGTGTCACTAGATGTGTTTTTCTTTACATGAACCACACACAAAGTCATTGCATGTCTATTCTTTTCACAAACAACACATATGGATCCACCAGGTCACTAGATGTGTGTTCTTTTTCATGAACCACAGCTAGAGTCATTGGATGTGTGTTCTTTTCTTGACACAGCTAGGGTCATTGGATGTGTGTTCTGTTCATGAACCCAACAGAGTCATTGCATGTGTGTTTCTTCCCACAAACCACACATGGATCCACTAGTGTCATTGCATGTGTTTTCTTTTCATGAACCACACCCAGTGTCATTGCATGTGTGTTTCTTCCCAAAAACCACATGGATCCACCAAATCATTGCATGTGTGTTCTTTTCACAACAACATATGGATCAGCAAATGTCATGCATGTGTGTTCTTTCCACAAACCACATATGAACCACACCTAGTGTCATTGCTTGCCTGTTCTTTTCCACAAACCAATAGGATTCCACCAGTGTCACTAGATGTGTGTTCTTTTCATGAACCACACCCAGTGTCATTGCATGTCTATTCTTCCCACACCACACATGGATCCACTAGTGTCGCTGGATGTGTGTTCTCTCATGAACCACACCAATGTCATGCATGTTTGTTCTTCCCCACAAACCACACATGGATCCACCAGTGTCACTGCATGTGTTTTCTTTTCATGAACCACACCCAGTGTCATTGCATATCTGTCCTTTTCAGAAACCACATATGGATCCACTGTGTCATTGTATGTCTGTTCTTTTCACACAACCATAGCTAGAGTCATTGCATGTCTGTTCTTTCGACAAACCACATATGGATCCACCAGTGTCACTGGATGTGTGTTGTTTTCATGAACCACAGCTAGAGTCATTGGATGTGCGTTCTTTTCATGAACCACTGCTAGAGTCATTGGATGTGTGTTCTTTTCATGAACCACAGCTACAGTCATGGGATGTGTGTTCTTTTCATGAACCACAGCTAGAGTCATTGCATGTGTGTTCTTCTCACAAACCATAGCTAGAGTCATTGCAATGATGTTCTCTCACAAACCACACATGGATCCATCAGTGTTAGTGCATGTGTGTTCTTTTGATGAACCACAGCCAGAGTCATTGCATTTCTATTCTTTTCACAAACACACATGGATCCACCAGTGTCACTTGATGTGTTTCTTTTCATGAACCACACATAGTGTCATTGCATGTCTGTTATTTCCACAAACCACATATGGATCCACCAGTGTCACTGGATGTCGTTCTTTTCATGAACCACACCAGTGTCATTGCATGTGTGTTCTTCCCAAAAACCACACATGGATCCACCAGGTGGACTGGATGTGTTTTCTTTTCATGAACCACACCCAGTGTCATTGCATGTATGTTCTTCCCACAAACCACACATGGATCCACCAGTGTCACTTGATGTGTGTTCTTCTCATGAACCACACCCAGTGTCATTGCATGTCTGTTCTTCTCACAAACCACAGCTAGAGTCATTGTATGTCTGTTCTTCTCACAACACACATGGATCCACAGTGTAATTGCATGTGTATTCTTCTCATGAACCACACCTAGTGTCATTGCATGTGTGGTTCTTCCCATAAACCACACATGGATCCACTAGTGTCATTGCATGTGTTTTATTTTTAGAACCACGGCCAGGTCATTGCATATATGTTCTTCCCATAAACCACACATGGATCCACTAGTGTCACTGGATATGTTTCTTTTCATGAACCACACCCAGTGTCATTGCATATCTGTTCTTTCCACAAACCACATATGGATCCACCAGTGTCACTGGATGTCTGTTCTTTTCATGAACCACACTCAGTGTCATTGCATGTCTGTTCTTTTCATGAACCACACATGGATGGTGTTGGGTCCATAGCATAGAAAACAAAAAAAATTCCTACGATGAGAACTATACGCCAAGATCTATCTACTAGAACCAGAGCAACGGGTGGACATACATCCATGGAGAACGTACCCTCGAAGACAACGAGCTTTGTTAACGAGTAGGAACTCGGGTTGATGTAGTCGTACGCTTGCCGATCTCAAGACCGTGTGGAAGTCCGAGCGCCGCAATCAGCAGCGTATCCGTCCTCGCACACATGTTCAGCCACCGGACAACCTCCACCTCCTCGCTCCAACGAATCAGCGGAAGCAGCAACTCCTTCCAGACGTAAGACCACCGGGAACATTTATCTCGCTAATCCGAGACCATGGGGGAACATCTAGAGGGGGAGAGAGATCCTTCACGAGAGGTGTTGAGGATGAAGGAGAATGGGGCTTTTATAGGAGGAGGGGGGTGCCCCCTCTCTCCATGGCCGGCGCATGGGGGTGGACCCCTCACCTCCCCCATTCATGTGGTGGTAAACCCTCCACATTAAAATGCCTCTTCACATTCCCTTTTAAAGTCTCCACTTTAAATGCATTAAATTTCTCCAAATTTAATGCTCTCTATTTAATAAAACTCTTTTATTTTATTTATTCAGAATTTTGTTAATTACTTTAATTAACAAAATTCACATAAACCCCTTGCAACATTTCATATCACATGCAGAACCACTTTCTGCAATTTCACCCGAAACAATTCCGGTTTCTATCGAAACATTTTCTGCGCTTTGCAAACCTTTTGTCTGGAACATATGGTGCTCCTAAATGGTGTCCGGCAACCCTTAAGTGGTCACCCTACGGTTCGCGCGAATAATGCAGACATGATTGAGACTCCCTAAGATCAATAATCAGAAGCGGGACCTGGAGATCCATACTGACTCCTGCATATTCAACGATGACTTCTGTGATCGTGAGAACCTTTAACGTCAGCAATTTAATCCTTTGTCTCATGATATAATACATGTCCCAGATTCGATCATCGGTTCCAATACTAGTTTGATCTCGTTACCGACATGCACTCTTTTCTCGTTCCCGTGATATACATTCTAGTGATCACATCACTTGCTTGCAAGCTATCTTAATGTGATTCACCGAGAGGGCCCAGAGTATAATCTAGCCGTCATCGGGATTGACAAATTTCCACTCTTGATCCATGAGCCTCAACATAACACCTTCATAGCACTGAACCCACCTTTATGGTCACCCTGTTACGGTGTGACGTTTGATGTTATCAAGATACTCTTCCGGTGTTAGCAATTAACATGATCTCATGGTCTAAGGACTAAGACTACTTTGTATGATGTTATAGCAATATAAACATAATGACTTGATCGTAATGCTATACTTCGGATGAATGTTCATCGCAATCATTCACAAATGCTTATGACCTTGTTATTAACAACATCCAATGTCCATGATCAGGAACCTTGATCATCTTGTTGATCACACAAGCTAGTCTATAAGAGAGGCATAAACTAGGAACCCTTTTTGTTTATTAAACACACATGTATTGATGTTTCCTATCAATACAATTATAGCATGCAAAAGAAACATCTATCATATACAAGGAATATATAATAACAA